>DWPA01004280.1:0-13000 GCA_018251375.1 Calpodes ethlius | reverse complement strand
AGCATGGTCGACTTGGCCTGTACCTCTCACATTGTGAGAGAAGACCCGAACCCAGCAGTTAGATAGGTAGGGGTTGGGATGACGATGTTGAATATGGGATGTCATTTATTCTTTTGTGCCGGAAACGAATTAGAGATGCCCTTGGTGTTACTGATGTCCATGGGTAGCTATTTACCATCAGGTGGCTGGTCTACTTGTCCATCGGCTACTTACTGTAGTAATACATACAAGTGGAAGGATTTACTTAATTAATCGACTGTATTATCATTCAATGATGTAGATTCATCATATAATATGCCTCTATTATTATAACTAGGTTTATTAAACTGTAATTTACATGGGTCATTTAATAAATGGTATCAAATACACTGTAACAGATTCGATAGCGCACAAACTGGTCAAGTAAGAATTGTTAAAGTCACAGACTGTAATGGAGAATAATAAAATTCTTCACTGCCTCACAATATGGAGAACTTCACTAACATAATTGATACAAATTTCTAATGCGAACATTGAGCTATTGTTCCCAACAACAAATATACTTGAACATCGCCCAATTACTCTCATTGATTGAAGAGCTCCGTTCATTATCTGCACGATCCGTTATTAGATTTCCTAATATTTATTAAGAACTTCGATAAATCCCCTATTCAATAGAAAATAATCATCAGAACTCATAAATAACATACAAAAACAAAGAAAATTGAATTACTCTCACTAAAGTCGGTTAAAAATAGGTCCAAATTTAGTCTTGTTGTCAAACAGTCGAATTATCGTTAAGATCACGGTTAATACGTTTTCGATAGACCTAGATTTGTTGTAAGCAGCTTCACAACAAAATGTACTAGAGCATCCTGCTCGTTACAGTGAGTTGTAGCTTGGCAGCGACTGGTATGGCAAATGGCGGGCGGCGGGGTGCGGGCGGCGGGCGGTGGCATGTGTCGTCGAAATTGGGTTAAACATTAATCATCGCGCTAATGATTACGAATATTACGATTCAACAGCGCTTTGTGGGAAAGGGTTCACTTATCGGAAATATGGGACTTATCTGTTTGATGCTGTATTTTGTTGCTGACGACTCTGTAACGTGCTGTTATGCTGCGTATATGGAAGCAATAAAAAAAGAGTTAATTTGAATACAAAGTTTATTTAGAAAGAATGAAGAAGTGGCTTTTGCGAGAGATGGGATATGATAGCTTGATGAGGATAGATGCGTAGGGCTAGAAGGTGCGAGTCAGCATCTTTTGGCCCTGATTATGCGTAATCCCTTTCAAGTTAGGGTTAGAACAGTGAGCTGTTGTATTAATAGCGGTAATAGCCTACTGAATTGGATGTGGGTGACCCGCTTGAACGGCCTGGGTTCGAATCAGGTAAGCATAACTTTGAGCAACGGAAAGATAGGTATTTTTGAAATTTATAAGTAATATAAAGTTAATTGGGGCCAGATTACTAAATGAAAGAAGGTTTGTTGAGAATCAGTTCAAAAATCGAACCTTACACTAGTACCTAAGAACTTATAAAGCATTCGTTTTAATAGGTAACTGGCTACAAAAATAAAAAAAAAAAAAAAAAAACGATTACAATTAAACATACCTAGTATGTACGTCTGCTTTAAACAATCATAGAAGGAGTTTCTCCCGAAATAACCTTTCAAACAGAAAATTCTAAAGAGTTACATGCTTTAAACAGACGCACAGATATACATACACACATTATCATGTAGCAACTACCCTCGCTTCTCTAAAACCTAATTCTTAATATCCACACTAGGTATTGTGTTAAACCGACATTCGAAAAAAACAAATACATATGCATTTTTAGATTGACTTATCTTTTTATGTAAAAATATTATTTAAACTAACATTAAAAGTCCTTAACCTTACTATAATACAGTACATCAGTGAAAACCGCATTAAGATCAGTTAAGCCATTTCTGAGATTATACATATGCTAGTAAGTTACAACACTTCTCTATGAACGTCGGGGATAACACATAAAACCACTTACAAATTTAAAACCACATCAATATACCTCTAATTGGTTTGATAACAACATCATTTTTGTCCATAATTCGATAAACACTAATAATTCGTTCATCCTGAACTGATTAAGTTAATTAATGATCAGTGTAAAATAATGTACCTGTTTTGGTTGAAATATCATTATGTAATCAACTAATTAATGGGTGCGTTGGTGACAATAATGGATTACCGAACTCAAAAATATCGAATGAAACGGTCAGGTTCGAGTCCGGCCGCGGGATGTGAAGGGTTTCGAAGCCAAAATGAGTTAGTATTACCAAAATGAGATAATATAACATAGAATATAAAATATTATCTGAAAATTAATACCTCATACAAACTTATTTTACGTTTAAAGCTGGAAGATGTAACTATTTACACGAAATTTAATTAAGTTGGAAACAGAATTAAATAATTTTGGAGGACGTTGTCAAACAGAAACTATTGATTATTAAAGTTCTGCATAAATTCTAAAAAAGTTACGCGTATCTTTTCTCTTTTGAATGATAAAGGATTATTATTTCATAAAAATTTAATTACTATTTTCTGTTTACAGTTATAATTAATTCGTGTCAATATTGACGCGACACTCGATTCAAGCGACGTGGAATTTATTGAATATTAAATATTGTTAGTTGAGAACTATCTGTCAGCCTGTATAGGTCCACTGCTGGACATAGGCCTCTCCTAAATTTGAACCACTCTGACCGGTCCTAAGCCTTGTGAATCCAGCGGCAGCTCGCTATCTTCTTCAGGTCGTCACTTCATCCGGATGATGGGTATTAACCTCCCGAAACACTTCAACAACAACGAAAAACATTAATAGATCCATGAAATAAAAAAACGACACTCACTTTAGTAGTAAATCGTGTAAGAACGCATTAAACAACAAAAAAGCCATAACACGGGGATGGTCCTTATAAAACGATTTGTATCGGCTTTAAAAATATGTCTTACCAAAAGCGCTAAGCGACATTTACAGTTACCTACTATTATTGCCATCCTATGTCGAAAACTTATTTATGGATCATAATTAATTTTAATTTTAGTTACTAGTAAATTTATACAGCGTGCTAAGTATTTAGGCGGGTCGGTACATCCGGAGATGTAACTAGTAACAGTAGCCACATATTATAATTATAATCGTCTGGACCCGATCGGTAAAGTCGCCCGGGATTTCTATAGTTCGGCATACTGTCATAGGCATTGCGCGGCTCGATACAATTCGGTATGTTCAGATTGGTGTGTTGCTAGCTTGAATAATCTTGAATATATCAAAGTATTGAAAGAATATCATAGGTCAGTTAACCCACAATTGATATATACCAATATATCTTAACATAAATTCGATTTTACCGCCGCCGTACCGAATGCATGTTTAGCACGCCTAACCCTATACATCGATGCTGTTACATTCATGTCGCGTTCTATAGTTATATCTATCTATACTTAAATCCAGTGGTGGATCCTTTTAAACCATTTGCACCAGCCTTTCTTGGCACAAATGTCATTAATTTACTTTTTTCTTCTTTAGCACGTGCTATGAAGTGACCCTTAGGTCATATCTAACATCAGTAGAAAAAAATCCTAATATACATGTTTTGATGGATTAAAAGTTTCGACATGTCTTAGGAATTACAGTTATGTATTAAGTAAAAACTGGACCTAATCTGGAGAGATGTCTTATAGGCCGTTTAAAGTTGACAGCAACATAATAAATGTCAAATATTTCATCTAGTTGTTGCTGTTTTAGCAACGTAGTTCATAAATAAGTACAGTTTATAAATTACTCATCCTTACGTCACCGTTACAAGCAAAACACAAGAGAATGGCACTACTGAACTCGCTTAGTAAAACACGCCGTTGACGCCGATCGTGAAACAGGCTCTTAAAACATTTTGCGTCGTTTTTACGATACTACAAGTATCGAACGAGCAAAAGTATTGTGTTTTATGTCGTATTAACTTTAATCGTTTACGTGGCTGTAACTTTTATTGATCGACCCCAGATGTCTGCTTTTTAAGCAACGTTTAAGATAATAACTGCTTATTATAAGATTTAATCACTATTCAAACTTCATAAATTTTAATTAAAACTTGCTGATATTTTAAAATGTCAGCGTAAGATATACGAAGTTTTGATTGAAATAAAACTATTTACATGAAACAAATCGTTATTTTAAGATAATTACGTAATGCATGTTATAATTTTTCATTTATATCTAAGATTCCAGACATCACCTAATCCAATGGTTGTGAATAACTGATCTCGTTCACAGTTCTCATTAAAAACATCACTAACAACTGAGCTACCATCAATATCATCAATCAAAATGTACATAAACGATATTGACAACTAGATAATTATATTTACATACAGATATCACAATAAATAGATGTTAACCATTTTCTTCCCGTCAAGACATTTGAAATGTTGATCACAAACCGATAGTATTTCAAAACAAACTGACAACTTTAATTTTAATCGTGTTTGTACAAGGCGTGTTTGTTTTACAACGGACCTGCACGGAATCTTAACTACATCCCTTAAAATTTCCGGTAAATTTAACCTGGGGTGCACACGTGTACGTATTAAGTGTTTCCAAAAGAATTAGGTACTTATAGTTAATAGTATAGGAGTTACTTTACTGAAATTAATTGTTATTAAGTTTTTATTAGTCGTATGCAACAATTGTGATTAAAATTTATTCTGGCAAATACTTTAAGATAATTATGTATGACACCTCCCTCGCTCGCAAATTGTGGCTAACAATCGTAGTGCTACCTTGATGTTGCTTCGTTTCGGTGCAAAGCACGTGTTTAAGCTGGATATATGGTGGTACATACTTTCATTTATGTACGTGTTTTCTATGTGGGGTGGGGAAATGTCGCATATTTAAAAATATATATAAATTAATTTAAAGTGCATTGCATTTAATGGGTTTTTTTTCTTTGATTAGCCCATTAGAGACCGCACAAGTACCTTCTTATATCTGCGGATGCCTAGATCATACTCCACTATGCTGCAAGCAACTCGTAAATCTTTCACGTACAAAAATATCTCAAAACACAAAACGTAAGTCGTGCATCGTACGGTAGCGACATCATCTATAGGTTTCACATAAAGGCCCCTCCAAATTTCCGCTTAATTTAACCCGAGGTCGACACATGCGTTCCAAGGTAGCTCCCACGTGGCTTGAACGAACAGTTCCCAGAAAAACAATGTCATCAGAAACGAAAACATCCATCCCTAATTGCCTGCATTATGACAATGCGCTTGGACCATTCTACTGTAATTATGGCCTTTGTCGACCCGACACTGTAATTCTAAGCTTCCAATTACGACGAGAATTATATGCGCCTTCAAATCCAAACAAATTATTTCGTGCTCAACGTCTAGCGGACTTTTAATTGTTTTTGTTCATGTATGACTTCTTAAAATGGTTGACCTTTCACTTCTTTTATAACTTTTAGTTGAATGAGGGCTCTGAATATACAACTTTCCCAAAATTTTTGTTTTTATTGTTACTTTTGTATATCTCTTTACAACTTTAAATTTGGAAGGCAAAAACTTATAACTACGAGAGAATACAAGCACCTAGTTTCCCGTCAATAGTTAATACAGTGGAAGCAGTCACTTCGATGTCAACGAACGTTCCAAATTTCCATTACCGGTAGCAATGTAATGTAATCGATGATGATGAATTTCCTTTCAAACTGGATACGATACAAAGGAAACATGACAATGCATTCCGCAGCCGTCAAGTCTGTCAGAACGAAGCAGTATTGTGATTGACGTAAAAAATCCGGAGCACAGCACACGCAACCAGTTCGTTGCGTTTCACAAATATGAATATATCTGCCCGTTAACTGTATAAAAAACAAAGATGCAAATGATAATAGACAATAAATAAAATGTTTGTTTTCACGACCCGGCGACCCATCCGAAGAATATCCTGGACATATCTAAAAAAGCCATTAGATTACCATACGGATCCCGAGCCAGGCGTAAGAATAGGACGAGATGTAAATTACGTTAAAAATGAATACGAAAGGGCGGAACCCTTTCTTTTGAGCAGTATAATAGCGTGCGTGCTTGGTTCCGTCGCACGGGTGGTGTCCGCTGAACTATTTCAATACACTTTTTTATTATTTGCTATGGTGATCTATGTTTGTTTGGTAGGTGTCGGGACAGCGTGTGATTTGTTGACTCCGGATTGGCCATCGATCAGAGTAAACAAATACTTAACGACTTTTTACTGCACCGAGAAGCACGAGCGCCGAGTTAATACCAATATTTGGAAAGGTCCGTTTCGATATTTTAAACATCGTTTAAGATAACATGTTGACTTATTGAAATCATTCTCCGAATTCGAAGAGCTTTTGCTACCTTTTAAATCGTCGTAATTGTAGTCGTACAATCGTGTATGGATTCATTAAGCAACATCTCCACATAAACTTGTCTGAGGCAGCTACAAGTAGATTAGCATCCTACAGGGCACTGAATTGACTGGTAACAACATTAGCATCCCACTATACCGGAATTGGCTCCTGCCATCATCTATTGCAAAACGCTCATGAACTCTGAGCGCTCGTATAACTTAACTTAATCATTCAGTATCGATACACGCCATCAAGCTGACGCCTCATCAGGATAATCATCAGAATTTTAGTTCACTTTGTCATACTCATAATCAAATACGTTCTACAGTTCAATAAATAAATTCAAGGACTCACAACAATCGATTGAACCTAACAAAAGCAATAGGCAATGGACACTCGGTAAATTTAAATGATGTCGTTGAATGCAAAAATCTTCGTCATTGAATATTAATGAAGCAGGAGACATTAAATATTCCCTAATAAATAAAACCGTCCGTAAGGTCTTGCTTGACTGCGAACGGAAGACGAGGAGCTGAATAACCCAGAATTCCTTGACTTAGGACCGGAAGTTCCATTCTTGTATTAACAACTCTAAAAAGCAGCGATAGCCTAGTGGTTCGAGCGTTGGTTTCCCGAACGCGGGAGCGCGAGTTCAAATATTGCGCGCACCTCTAATTTAAAAAAAAATATGCGCGTATTACGATTTAATAAGCACTTGCTTCGGTGTAGAAAAACATCGTGAGGAAACCTGCAAGCCCGAGTGTTCTCTAATAATCTAATAATGAACACTATGACGAAAAATATCGTCCATAAAGGAAATATAGTTATTAGGAAATATTAAACTGTTAACATTTATTGATGTAACATTCTATTTGCGAATTTTAGTATTTCGCTTTACACTGCTAACCTTTGTAGTATAGTAGTAAGTATCCAACCCTTGTCCTCTTACTTTATTTAGTGAAATGGTTAGCTACTAATATACATATCATATTGTATAACGAATTTAAAAAATAATTAAAACCGGATAGGCTCCTCGAGCCAACGAGCGATATCATAAATATTCACATTTATCGCTTCTCAGTTGTAAGTTTGCAGTGAAACAAGCGCCCCAATAAGTAGCAGTTAATGACTCACTTCACGATTGTAATGGAGGATAGGCCTCAAATACTCTTGTCGTTTACTAATGTGTTTACATTTGAAAGAATTATCATATTGTGTACGTACAAATGGTGCAGTGAACATGGAATAAACCTTGTGGTTAGTACACTTCGGGTAATTGTTATTATTAATTGTGCTTAAGAATATTACAAATTTTACGTTAGAGTAAGTCCTTTGGACTCTAGACGTAACCGATGATTTAAGAATTACTCATCATGGATTTTTTTAGGTATTTTACTATATGAAGTACTAAAACGCTAACACACTCATACCCCCACAGTAGGATCGTCCTGTGTCGTCGACTGTTGATTATCTGTCACATAAATATCTGACTCGGCCGGGAATCGAACCCAGGATCCCTCGCTTTACAGCGGGCAGGGTCACTACCAATTCGGCTACGGGGCTCTCAAAGTACTATATGCGAATATCTTCCATTATAGGTTAAATACAGAATATGAAGGTCCCCTTATAATTAAGGAGGCCTATAATATATTCCAATACACTCCAGCTTAAACATGTGGAGGTTAGGTATTAACCATCTGAAGGGTTTCTATTGCTCCAATATTAGACTTTGTATTCACAAACAATACTATCTTTTCTTTCTATTTCACTGCGAAGAATCATAATTTTGTTTGTGAATACGGTAGATACAATTGGTTGCTTGGTTCGTGGTCAGTAAACTGCATGAGTTTAGAGAAACCCTTGTCAAATTTAAAGATAGCATTTGATTGTTATACTTTTTTCTATCTACTTTGTAAGCCATCACTGAGTTTTGTGAACTATACTACAGTACATTACTTCAATATCATGCCGTAATATTGCACGCTTTTCAGGATTTACATAAGCTAACTGCTGAATTTTAAGCTATTTAAACCCTTGCTAGCAGATGTATTTTGCACTACATTGTTTTAAAATAACTTTAGAACTACTACCGATCAATTTATTTAGGAACTACAAAATATCTAGACATCATTCCATTATAAAGATATTTCAATTCGAAATACAAAAATCACCTTAGAAAATCGTACAAATAGAGACGTAAAAAACAATGGAATCGAAAACTATTAAAAATAAAAAAGTAATTTTAAACTTATTCATCTGCTACATAAAAATATCAATGAATATATTTTATTCAGGACATAATAAGCATTGACTAGTCACAAAAGGAAGTTACATAAATTGATGATGGCTGCCTTCAATTAAATCGAGTTATCGCCCCTGTGCTGAAGATTGAACTCAATAACTGCTGACGTCTTTAGGGAAATAACGATAACGTACACACACATACTCTTGGCTATAAGCTTTCTTCAGAATAAGCCAGTGTTTTATCCGTTGAAAGATCTGGATCGTTGATAAAATTTGTATGATGTTATTCGGGGGAATAATATCGCTAGATGGGATTTTAGATTTTAATGTGGCAAACAGAGAAAATTTTAATGTGGCAAACAGAGAAAATTTTAATTTGACAAAATTACTTAAAAATAAAGTGGCAAAAATAGTAAAAATAAATAAACTTTAACTAAAAATGTATAAAACACTCGAATATCGGAATCATAAATTTTGCTGCCTCCGGTTGGATACCTAAAATATAACATTGACCAATATCAGGAATTTGTCGCTAATTTATGGATTTCTGGAAAACTTATTTTTGGATTTGATAACCCAACTCTTACGTAATTGCTGAAGCTCATAGCAAAAGCAATCGTCGTTGATTTATGATGGTTTACGATCATGTCGATCGTGGATGGTAGAGAATTAAGTAATTACCAACGCAGTCACGAATTGGGCGGGTGACTGCTAAATATTGGTAATATTTAGCAAACAATCAATCTGCTAGGGAGGGACGTAGAGGACTATAGTCCAGGCCTATAATGAAAAGACAGACGTGAGATATAAAAACGTAGTGTCTCTGCAATCAATCAATATATATATATTTCGTTATGAATGATTTGGAGAAGCATTTACAATACTAAGGCGTTAATTAATTATATTCGAGGCGTACTTTTTTATAATTAAGCTATGAGTGTCCGCGAAATATATTTCGCCAGATAATTCAAAACCATTCGCATGAATAACAAAATCCGTACAACTTGGCGTAAGTATTTGGTATTTCGCGCTGGTAACAAATTTCTCTGGGCAGTTATGGGATACAATGGCTTATTAACGTATAGTGGTTCGCTACCACGTTATAGCCACTATATCAATAAAAACGGTAGCTATAACACTTTAATGTCGTTATTGATGTGGTTCAAGCGCGGCTTTATAATAACAGCTTATCTCGAATTTATGTTTATACTATAAGGACCCATTATGAGCCGACAGAGGTACAAACTTAGTTTATCTTAAGATGATACAAATGTGTATCTTGTTGATTCCAAACAATGTTTAGGGCAATATCATTTTGAATAATGATGTAATAAGAAATCTAAGAAATATTTATATCTAGATACAATTTGACATAACATTAATTAAGGTAATCGTGATAATTTGATTTCTGAATTGAAATTTCCAGTCGCAAATGATTACGAAACGCTCCATTCTTTCATTTAGATATTCTTATTTGTTGAGCTTTTATTCAATAAATTCTTAAGAAGGAATGAATATCAGATGAAAATATAAATAGGTACCTAATCAGTAATTAATTACTGTTCATACATATCTTTTGGGTACTAATATTTAAGTTTTACTTTTAATTTTTATTATGTAATTCTTAATAGTAAAATTTATTGGATGAAAAGGCTAAAATTTAATTTGCGACGACTCATTATATGTACTTGCTGTTAAATCTTATTATGTTGTGCCAGATTACTTTTAAGTACCGATATTCATAAGATCCTCGTGCAACGCGACCATTTTGGGTCCAACTAAGCCCGTCTTAGTTAACTCTAATTACTTCATTAGAACGTTTAATTGGTAAACGTTGGAACGAATGATAAGATATTCATACATTAAATTCGATGTAATTAAAATAAAATTTCACAATTAGTCCAGAATTATAGAGTCGTGACAGAAAACCAAAGTAATGTAACATAACCTATAATTATGTTTTAGATATTAAAAGCTTCTGGGTTGAGATATTTATTGAGAGCGACCTACACTACTTATTTAAGTTAATATTTGATATAACTTATCCAACTACATAACTCTGAGACTCATCTTCGTAAATACCGCGATTACCTGTAAATGTAGTTTCACGGTCTATTTACTTTATACGTCTCTCTTACTAAATTATCTTAGTGATAACTACGTTGGTGAACCTTAGTTATAAACACAAACATCATCTATATCTTTGGTCACTACTGTGTGCTAAAATTTAATATTTTTCAAGTTTAAGTTACTTATACATCGTCAATAATGGTCCTTGAGCAGTGCGATTACTTAATTTATAACTAGAACTATTATGCTAGCTACATTAAGCTCACATTTTACTACCTTACTATTTTGTTAAAATATTAAATGTTTCCGCAGTCCTGTAACAATTTTAATAGAGTGTTAAATTTATTAATCTGCGATCGTTCGCTTGAAGCTTGTCTAATTGGGATTATCCGATTTATCAATAGCTGGAGTTGAGGTAATTTAACGAAGTTTCAATAATTGACGTAGCTTAAGCTCACTCACTGTAACGGTTTCGTTAATGAAAAATCCTTTATCTTAATTACAGTTTGATGGTGTTTTGAAAATTGTAAAGAGTTTACGTAAGTGTTGTAAAATGTTTTAACTTAGTTACGAAGTGAAGTGAGATTTGAAATTTAATAAACATTAATTACTGAAAGTTCCAAATTTACTCTTTTACCTATTATTCTGTCTAATTCAATTCATCTTAGTTTGCGTAAATTTTGTTCCCGAACGATTCAGAGGTTGTATCATAACAGCATCATCTGATGTCAGAACTGCTGCCAAAAATCCGGCTTAAGAGCGGCCGAAAAATATTAATTCGACGTCAGTGCCACTGCAGCTCTACACAACATCTGAAGGTTGCGGAAACCGCATCGAGATTTGCAATTACAGCGGTCGACTTAAACCAAAACAAGACTTACGTTGATCGAAGAAGCAGCGGTCCAGACCATTCATAACGCACACAACGGCATAGTGCACTCACCACACAATTTTTATTTGTTACGTTCACAACCACATGTGCATGTCACGTCACACTAATCACGTTCGAACTTGGTCACTGCACAACGTCAGGGCGGGTACTGATACGCGCGCGTGGTTTTGCTTGAGCGTGTTGCCGGTAGGACGGTCGGCGCGCGACTACAGTGCGCGCGGCGCTTAGCGGCCGGCTGAAGTGGAGGGGGAAGGGATGCGTGCGTTCGGAATCCACTTCCCACGTGCTTTGCGCCGTCCCTTTCTACGGGACGGGTTAGCTTTTAAAAGCACCAACGAAGCTGGCCGTCGACGCATCGATACGCTTAGGGCGATGTTTCTGAGTAACCTTGTTTATGCGTACTGCAGCTAATAATAACACGCGAATAACACTTCGATGCGCGTTTGTTGTTGTTTGGTGCGATTTTTTTGCACTCAGGATGTTTAAGTTTTGTACTGACCCGCACTCGAGGTTTGTTTACGCCCGCGTTCCGGCGTAACTTTTAATATCAAATGTAAACATTTTATATTTTTGCGGGAACTTTTGGGTTGTATCTAACCGCTCGAGTACGAATTTGTAAAAGAAAATAAAAATATACAAACGTTTTAACAAATTATTGCGTAGCTTAGACTAACTGAGCTCGCCAAGCTTCGTTTATTTACGGGTTCGATATTCACAAATCTAGACATATACCTATGACTCTGGACTCTGGACTTTGGTCTTATGGACACAGAAAGTTTTATACGGAGTATGTTTATTATTTTACTTTTGACAATTCTGTAACAAAATACCCTTATATTTTTTAACGCAATATATAAAAAGATACTAGAAAACCTTCAAAAAATTTCAATAATACCGACGATTTACTCTATTCCATTAATCCTTAAACATAACTCGTATAATACCTACAGAATCGACGGGTACGGGGTTCAACCGGGGCAGACATTTATATCACAATCTTTGACAAGAGACGTCCTAAGCCGAGGTCGAACCTCACAGGGGGTAGGACCTTAGGACCCTTAGGACGTTGGAAACACCTACTCCTCGAAAAAGGCGAGCTGTTTCCTCTTCGTAAAAACAGTCTTTTCAGCAAAGTCTTCCAAAATTTTCCCCCTCTGACCACGTGAAGCGGTAAAGGCCGATATGGCCAACAGTAACAGTCAACTCGAAAAAAAAACAACAGATAAATGTTTGTATCACTACAGCGAAGTTCGTATATATACAAACACTCGCAAGGAATCTTAATGCACCATAATATCAGACTACAGCGTATTAAAAATAGATGTCCATATCGTAAACTGAGCACTCATCCAGCCGAAAGTACAACACGAGTGATACGGACGGAATCCGTC
>DWPA01004279.1:0-13001 GCA_018251375.1 Calpodes ethlius | reverse complement strand
TCGACCTAATTTCGTTTGAGTGGCTGAAGGAAAATAATCATATGGTGGGTCATGAATCAATTTGGTCGATAGTACATGTAACTTCAACTTCAGTAAATATCTATATTTAAATTTCCACTTCCTCATTTCACGGGATATAATACGTATTAATTTACGTGAAAAGATATATCCTCGTAATATTGGATATTAGATGTCGCGTAATGCGGTAACAAAGCTCTCTATTATAAGTGAAAGGATTATCTAATTACGGTTAATCAGCGTAACGTGGACACGTAACATGATAGCTGATACGACTTCTTAGCAGATAGATAAAGATATAGATCGGGCGGATAGATAGATAAAGTAACATAAAGACAACTTAAACAGTAGTGTCTATAGAATATATAGCGTTAGTTACATAGAAATTTCCTCCATATTACCGGCAAAGATGCAGAAATGTGATAATAGAAAGGTATGTACAAAAATCGTAATGTTTACTTCGAAATCGGCGGACTTTTAAACAACCTTTTAATCTCTATTTTGCGCCCTTTGGATATACAAAAGATCCTAAGCGACTGCCCATGTCACATAAAGAACAATTTACAACTTTCAAACCCTTAAGTAGTTTAAGACTCTGGGATAAGTGACTGAGTGACTGCAGTCCAGACAAACAGCAAATATATTAAGTTTACACGTTTTTGTTGTTGTTTGTCTAATCCATTGTCTCACATGTGTGGACACAATTACTAAAGTGTAACGTAAAAACAGACGCGACATAACGTGCACTTATCTATGACAAGCGTAGACCAATCAAGCGGACGATGGATCGAGTGAAAACACTTTCGTTGACGGGAAAACGCTGGAAAATCAGAAGCCGGTCGATATAGTCGTTTAAGTTTAAATGGCGAATCCGTCGTACCATTAAAGAGAATTACTTGATGGGAAATAAGTGGTTTTGGCGTGGATTAATGCCCAAGTTTACCACTAGTTTGTTTTTCTGACCATATCTCTTTCAATCTGCATTCGATTTTATTAACTATCAAGACAGTGTGGTAGACTGCAATTTGGATCCATAATATCGTTTGTATGAAACCAGTGAGCTATAACTTAGCACGTGTGCAATTAAATTTGAAAAATATAGCCATGCAACCAGATGCAGTAACGAACTTAAATATTTAACGTTACAATAAATCCCAAAGTTTTATTAGATCGTTGCATATAATTATATTCATCATCACAACCCATAACTGTCCCACTGTTACGTTCGGGTCTTCTCTCACAATGTGAGGGGTAAAGGTCATAGTCCACCATGCTGGCCAAGTGCGGATTGGTACACTTCACACATCCTTGAGAACATTGTGGAGAACTTTCAGGTATGCAGGTTTCCCCACAATGTTTCCTACGTTATTTTAATTTACTATTAAACATCTCATAACGTAGTCTCACGCCGGCCTTAAGCAAATTTTTGGTAGTCATTTTGTATAATTTTATGTTACTCAGTGACAACTCTACTGAATCAATATATTTTTTTTAATCCAATAAGTAATTACAAAGAATACCTCTTTATATTATTTATTTAAATTTTATTCAAATAAATAAATACTCAAAGCAACCACTGCTAGTTAAACTTTGAACTATAGATAAACCAAATGAAATTAAATATGAGTATTTAGTGTATATAATCCAACACTCGCATTAGTTATGAGGCGTCAATGACTTAGTTTTTACCGGTAAGTATTCTCAGGCAAGGACAATATCATAGATTAAGGTTTAGATTTAGGTTTTGAAACAGACTTATAACGCTAAGATGGTTACTTTCCTATATCATGTTGGCCTAAACTGAAGCATATAGAATATGTACATGTGTGGTAGCATCGTGTACTTACGATCCGACCCGCATACAAATGTGAAAAAATATGTTTTGTTTTGATAATAGAGGATGTTACCTAACCATTATTTAAGAAGAAAATAGAAACTTCTTTGTAGCGTTTATGACAACAATTTTAAGGCTTTCATGAAATGGTTACACATAATTTCACATAACGTACGACTATTGCCAGTAAAACCTTTCTCCGCCGTTCTAACTCTTAAGGTTTGAAATAAATATTCATATCGTATTACGTTTGGAGTTCAAGTATAAACATTAGGAACTTTGTTCCAATCGCGTTAAAGCTGACACACACATTTATTTTTCAAGCTGTCTTAACTTTATGTCACGTTTATGTGAATATCTATAGTCTCAGCAACGTAGGGATACTAATTTCAGTTAAAGGGTGGTAGCTAGCAGAAGACAGCGACCATTTGATTCAGAAGGTTCAGAACGGATCTGAGTGGCTCAAATTAGGGGAGGCCTATGTCCAGCAGTGGATCTTCAAATGCTAATAGATAGAGGTAGATAACCAGTACGTTTCTCCAGAATATAATAATGCTGGTAATACTTCAGCCTGGTATTTCTGTATGACTCCAAATCAACTGGACTGTTTGGATGAATGTTTAAACCAATCTTCAGATTGCACTTCCGATGCATATAAACTTGATGGCTATTGCATCTATAAATTTATTTGTCGGTTTTTTGGCAAAATTCCAGGCATTACGGACAAAAGCTAATTTAGTTGTCATAAAAAAACTTTTTTCATAACTGTTGCATATGTAAAAGTACTGTTAAAGTAGTAAAGTTATTATTCTAAGCCTACAATGTTTACACAACACAAAAACCAAGTCGACACGACCTTCATAGCTAGAGAAAACCGAACCGTCCCTTTCTACCAAAATATCGCTTCACAAGCCCAGCTCGTAGCATCACTTTCGTTTTCAAACGAGGCTGAGACCCTGTTACGGATACTTAACCATTTAAACGAAAGTAAATTCATTTTTCGTCTGCACAAATGCTGTTATTACGACGCCCAATTCGAAAGTAAATTATAGCAAACAGATTTACAGAATCCGTTACTCCCGAAAAACATTGATTTTTTTTTACATTTTTTTGCGTTACAAGAGTTGGATTTGTCTAAACTATGTATTAGTATTAAAAAGCGTCCTCTGTAATGTGTGTCGACCAAGTTTTTCTTTAAACTTTCTGGTCGCTTCTTTCTTATGGTTGAATAGCTAAAGCGAGAGCGTAGTCTGAAGGTGAAGAAAAATTAGCAAATTATAATTTCCATATAGAGGTTACAAAAAGAAACACTAAAATATGTAACTCGCCGCGCCAACCATATTATGTTACCCCATGTAAGAACATATTATGGTAAAAATACATTGACTTTTAAAGGAGCACAACTATATAACAGACTTCCAAATAATGTCAAAGAAGCAAGCTCGCTTAATATTAAAAAAAAAATATACAACTTACATTTATAATAATATTGCATAAAACGCTTGTTACTTGTACCATCGGTCACGTTGATCAGAATGAGTAGAACTATAACATAAATGTAACAGCGAGCTCGCATTTTCCAACTACCGTCATTAAATTGTTATTTTATCCTCTAAGTACCCTACCGGACTATTACTAACAAAATTTATTTTTATACTCAATATTGTTCTCATGTAAGTGACTGATTTCTTAATGAGAAATAAAGATCTTTAAACCGAAAATATATTAATATCATAATGCCTTAAGTTCGCACAGAATCAATTCAATTTTGTATCAATTTAAAATCAATTTTGTATAAATACACAGTTTACAGTCAGAAATTACATTAATTTCAGATACTGGCTCAATAAATGAATTTATAATGTACACGAATATTTAAGGCGAATTACTGTCAAATCATTCTCCAATATCATTAATGATCAAACCCATTCATACGTATTCGACTACGATATATACCTAACGATAAATCCTATCTCGATTATTCCTTTCAAAACACGGAAGCATCTATAAAATTATCTCTAGTACCCAGCTCATATTAAATGTCCCATTTGAATGAAATTGGTCACTTCTCAAGAGTTGGATCGCCTCATTTGTTAGTGTCGTCCTACGCTAGCTATCTGTTAGCATCTACTTTATGCCGAGCCCGTGTGATATTAACCTACACTATAGCATCCCATTCTAGTGCATAGACCACACGCGGGTCATAGTTGTTACGAAGACTATTTCAGAGTGCGTTTATAGTTCTGTAAATTTATTTAACAAGTTCCGGCTGATTGTAATGTCTATTCTCAGCAAGGTGGATGTTTTATTAAGATAGTTTTCTTCTATTGTTGATTGCTCGAGATATTTATTAATTATTTGAGTTAGGATTTTAATAACATTTTAGTTAATTTTTATGACATAAGCGCACCAATTATTGGAAAATGTTCAGCAACACTTGTAGTTTATTAGGCAAAAGTCATCGTAGACGAACAACCGGTCAAGAAACTGTTCCTTTTGCAACTATAAGACAAGATATCGTTGCAATCTTCTCTACAAACGCACCCAATCACTCAACAAACGAGGCGAGTGATATACTAGATGAGGTCCCTGCTTTCTTCAGATTCGTCATAACGCTTTGACAGGTAAATTTGCGTTGTCCACTTTCCCAGCGCTTGATTGACGCCTTGTAGACGCTATGCGCTCGGTACTTTCCCTGTACTTTGGGTGGCTGAAAATTGCCTTTGTTTGAAGCCTATGACCCCCTTTGAACTCAATCAAATCGTCAGCTGCATTGTAACCTCTTCATGTAGATACCTAGTTTTTAGAAGCTGTACTTTACTTGCAATGTTTGTTACTATATCTTTTGGGTTAAATTGAAATTTGACAAATTATTTTAGACGTAATTGGATGAATTTTAGCGTATTTTTAGTTTTTATGGCAATATGGCAAATTGGATTAGGAAGATTAAAATAAACGATGGAAGCTTTACACAACCTATTGTGTTACGAGCCACAAGTAACCTATTTATGCCTTGCTTAGCTATTTACTATTAAATCTGCTGGATTCAGAACGCTCAGGACCGGTATGAGTGGCGTAAATTAGAGGAGGCCTATGTCCAGCAGTAGACCATCAAAGGCTAATAGATAAATAGATAGATATGTAGCTATTTACACGAAAAACTGTTGAATGGTATTAAACGAGTACTAATCACAGGGAATTGAGACAGGGATTCAGTGGTTTTAAAAAATTAAGTAGCATTCAAGAAACTGCTGACTTTTGAATTAAATGCCTCGCATACAATTTCCAGATTGGTTTAGCTAGGCTTACTAAGGATTGGAATTTCTTATACCGTTTGGAGGCTTCAAAAGGCATCAAAAATTGTTATAATATTGCCTGTAATCAATAACTTAATATGAACATGAACAATCTTATGAATATCACTTACAACCGTAACACTAAATAAGTGCGAAGTTCGATGAGTCCAGCGAGAATTTACCTAGGATTTAGAGCTCACGAGGGAGCGATACGTAGAACCTCATGTACGGTTCGTCCGAGAAGGTATCACCTCCTCACGTAATTCTGCCGGGTAAAATATGTCTTATAACAATTACATTCCGGTGTAAAGGATACATACTATCTGGATATTTACAAATATCCAGATCTATATATTAATACATGAAGCAAAAACTTTGGACCTTTTTACGACAATTGCGCGGACGGAGGAGTATGAAATTTGGCACACCTATAGTTAATACGTAAGAGAAGTGTAGAACGCTCATATTTTTCAATAATAATACTTATAAAGTAAATTAGATCAATAAATAAAACATTACGCACACTACTATATATTTGATACACACATAGATAATAAGACATGTATACTCTTTTGTTTATTGTCAATCTGAAGAGTTTAAAATATTAAATACTGTCAATGTGAACTAATCCTTTGACATTATGAATTACAGTCGAATTTCGAGCGCAGAACGGGTCTCTAGTTAATACAAATACGAAAGTATCTGTATCGCGTCCTTATAGGGTCATAAGCTACTTTTCATCGAAAAAACACATCTCATTACTGTGAGAAAATCCATTACACAATTCATCCAAATAAATAGTAACTTAACAAAGCGTTGACTTCCAACTGTACATAGAAAGAAATCGACAACCTTATAATTGCTGTCCTTGTCTCGCACGCGGGCGAAAAAAGGACAAAATACGCTCATAATTTTCAAGACCAAACCTCAGTAGGGTTGCTACATTCGCTACCCTAACTTCCAACACGTCACTATAAAGTCTGATATTACCAACCCTAACCCTATCACTGGATAACGTTGAATAGGAAATGTGGCAGCGTCACAGGTCCAAAGGCTATCGCGAGTGACCCCACAGATAACAGAGTATGATGAATGAATCGACACGTGATTTCTGGGGGAAAGGTTGACGACTTCAGATGGAATCGCCACTCCATAGGACTGCACTGTGCTCGTATTCACAAACCATAACTGTCCCACTGCTGGACTCTGGTCTCCTCTCACAATGTGAGGGGATGCATAGTGTAATTTACAATTTGTGAGTATAAATAAAATTAGAGTGTCTGTTTGTAATATTGAAATAACGGCTTTTTACTTGCATACAGTATATACACCAAACATTTTTTTTTACAATTTATGTCTGTCTGTGTGTCCTGGCTAATATCAGAAACGGCTGGACCGATTTTGATGCAACTTTTATTGGCAGGTAGCTGATGTAATAGGAGTAACTTAGGACATTTTTAATTTTAGAAAAAATATTTTATTTTAAAAAATAGTGTACACTGAAATTACTTATAAACAAACAGTTTTAGCAATCAGTCATTTATATAACATTTTAATTATATTCCAGACATACTGAAACTCCAAATATCCGGACCTGTTGCAAGCGTCAGAGAGTCCCTCCTGGTTGATGAATACGGAACGGAATTAGCTAAACTATCCTTCAAGTAAGTAGCGCCATCTGTTAACGGGAAACTGCAAACACGAATCTTGCTACGCAGAAGTGGCTCCATCTATTAGCTGTTCCCTGCAGTATGTTAGACTAAAGCGAACTGAATACTTTGCAAGTCTGCTGCAAGATGGCGTTTGAACATCAACTTTTAAAAGTGCTTGTGAAAATGAATGATGCCTTACTAGAAACATTAACCATGACGTCAAAAACACGTCAAGAATTAGTAATAAAACTACACAACAATATACTTCTCATGCACTTTCCAGATATATTAGCTGTAGTAAGCTCAAAATTATTAAAAAAACATTCGTCCGAAACAGTAAAACAGAACCACCTGCTTCAAATGACAGTGAAATGACTTCGATCATTAATATATTGTTTTAAAGAAGCCTGCATAACACTTTGAAATCTATTCAACATACAAGTTTCTAACGCACTTGGTACAATATTTTCCCGATACATCTTTCCACAAAATACCCAAAAAATAGGCCACTTTCCCTGAATTTCTCCAACTTGTATAGTAGACCAACAATTTAAGAATACTTGGAAATCAAAATCATTAAAATATATGCTCATTTCTCAAGTCAAAACCAAAATAAAGCCAACAAATTCCTCACACGTCCATAGCTACCAACCTACAGGCAACGTGGAGCCGGAAATGGACGGCGCCATGACAGAACTAGATGCCGATGTACCGCTACCAAACGTCAAAAGCTCCAAAGTATACGCCAAAATCGTCGGAAGAGATTTCAAAGGTAACCGAATCTTTCTTCTTCTTGTACTATATAAAAATGAATGTTTGTCTGTATGTCCTTTATAGAATCGTAAACGATACATTTAATCATTTGATAATCTTTAGCAGTTCTTGTAAATGAGCCCACGAAGCTCTAAGTTAGAACGACCAATTTTCCACAGTTGGCGCCACTGTCGTTCCAATTAATTTCATATATTTCCGTGGCAGCTCGTGTTGGCGTAGCAACGCGCACAGGGTTCAGCTAGTCACCTATAAATCAACGAGTTTACCACTTGTGTCATTTCTAATAATTGCGTGCAAAATTTATCCTTTAACTAACCCCGAAGAACATTGGCTTGGTCTTCGGAAACTTCTTTACTGAAAGAACAACTGTTTCAGTTGATATATCAACAGATCGTTACAATGTAATTTTATTAAGATCTATTACCAATTCTTGGACAATGTCTTAAGGGATTTCACAATTCAGAATTTGGGAAATGCAAATCCTAATCGTGTATTTCAAATTGTCCAGGCGAACCTTTCGTCCGTCTCTCCGGTCCAATCATTCAACACTCAGAAGTCAGGATGGGAAGGTCGGCGTCAATTCAGTTTCCTGACTCGAAGGACCTGGAAATAGTCGAGGAAGAGAACTCCAAGGCGTACGCAAAGCAGATATTCAATGACAGTAATATTCTGCCATTTGAAAGAGCTGTATCCCAGGTAAGGAAATAAGAGATAGTAGTAGAGTTTTACATTTTGGAGTATAACCGTTTTGGAGCGAAACGCGTGTTAGTAGTATGTTATTGTAGTGCTTAAACACATTAATTGTTATGGATGCCATGGACCTATAAAACAAGATATCACAAATAACCAAGACTATAAAGACTAGAGCAAAGAATTATCAGCCTTATAAATGCCTTCCAAGAATCCATGTTAATGATCTTTCCCAAATTTACAGCGAAAAAGAAACCCGCAGGAGAATTTCGTGTTGCGGGCGGCATGGACAACACAAATAACACGTCACTAACACCCACGAGAACAAATATTTATCTGTGACATAAATATCCCAACCGCGAATTGAATCCAAGACCCCTCGCTTCGCAGGCAGGGTCACTACCAACTAGACTACAGGGCCGTCACGTTTCCCTCAATGTCATTTATTTGAAATCTGAATTCAAATTGTTTCAGGTTGTAAATCAGGGCGGTTCTCTCCTAACAGCAGTACAAATTGGTCTTAGCACGAGACTGTACGGTTCGCCTGGGGATAGTTTGCAGGTAAGAACGTGTAGCATATCATGATCAATAAAATTTGCATCGTCGTTCCTTATGCATACTGCGAAAGAATGGAATAGCTTGCCCGCGTCGGTGTTTCTACCTGTGTATAATGTGTGAGTCTTCAATCTGAAGAGGCTTCTTATAAGTTAGTGCGCTGGACATCTTAGACATCATTGCTACTTACCATCAGGTGGGATAGTAGTCAAGCGTTGACTTATCTTATGTAAAAAAAAACCCTGTACTCTTCTAAATTTAAAAAATCATTAAGGTCTTCTATTCAAAATACGTTCATCACTTGCGTCTTGTCTTCATAAAGAGAACGTGAACGGAACACTGACTTTTGGAAGTCTATCTTAATTTACTTAAACCCAATTACTATTAAAGGACCCTTGACACCACTTGAGATATTTACAAGAGGTTTGTGAATTTCCTACAAACCAGACATTACTATAAAACTTAGCTTCACAAGAACATATCATACGCGAAGCTTATTCACCTTTAATCCTGTTTCAAGACGTGTCCTTTAAGTATACCTATCGTGATCACCTGGACTCGAAAATTTTAGAACCGGCTAGAATAATTCAGTGGATTGTTTTAAACAGACATCTGTATCGATTTTTCTAATCGAAATCTGAATATCTTGACATTTGATATCTAAATATCCCCTCTTACAAGTAAAAGTTAGACAAAGGCCAAACTTAATGCCTAATGACATTGTCCACCTCGACCCTGGATGTTGTTTTAACCATTTGTAATTGAATTTCCTTGATTTCTGTAATTTTTAGCTACACTTCGAAGTATCGAACTTCAGGGAACAGGCGGTGAGATTCAACTTTGGAGCTGTTGGTGAGCTGTGGTTCCTGAGAGCTATCGACCCTACGTCGTGAGTAAATTTGTTTTTAAATGAACACCCATATCTTAAAGATCAGTATCTCGTAACCTTACAACTTCAAACAGAATTAAAACTTTAATTGCACTAGTACATAAAATTACTCTTTTAGCCAAACCATCGGATCTGGTCAAACTGTGAACGTAATTGTGAGCGTCGTTATAACTTCGACTGCGCAGCCAGGTGCCAGGGATCTTATTACCTTCACTGCTTATGGTAAGCTCTACAAGATAGAAAATTTAACTCTTAACTTTGATTGCTTTAAAAACAGTACTATTGAGCAATAAGCCATGTGATTCATATCTAAATTTACAGTGTCCTCCTGGTCTAAAAATGATTGTAAAATAATCTCTTATCTGACCTTCATCCAAAAAGTTATTGTCTATCCTAACAAGAATGGTATTCTCCACCAGGTCTGGAACAAGTCTCAATATCGGCGTTCATCTACGTCATTAACCCAGGAGAGACGATACGTGACGTTTGGGCGCCAGAATTACGGCATAACTTCCAAGGAACCTGTCTCGGACGCCAAGGGAGCGACTGCGCTGAACACTCCTGGTCGGCCACGATCATCGCTAGGGATTCTGTCGCAGGTAAGACCGAGGGTTTGAGGGTTAGGACAAAATGGTTGAAGATACCATAATTAATGTACTCCCTACAAAATAATATCTTTTAACTCGCCTTATACGATACCAAACTGACCTTTATGAACCATGCTCTATGAAATTCATAATCATGACATTTTCCCATCCTAGTGGCAGACCTGGTGACCAGGGTATATTTCCAGTCAGATCAAATATAGGTCTGATAACTAATGAATCATTTAATTCTTGGTTCTCTCTCCAAGATGTCCCATGTTCCCATCCAATCCGCAACACAGACAATCCTCGTGAAAGGGTATGTTTTATTAAAAAAATAGCATATAATTATAATAATCTTGACAATTTCTTCTACCCAGGTCTTCTCCGACTTTCCTCTTCACCAATTGGCCTTATATACGAGAGCAATTTCATCGCTGGCACCAGAGAAGAAGTGATGGCCTCGTATAGAGCAAATTGCTGCAATCCCCGAGTCATGATCAACGCAGTTGACTCGTTTGGCAATGCGAATAGCTACGTCGTGGATATTTCTTGTAAGTATTGCTGCTTCAACAAGTTTCTTCATCGGCCTACAAAAGCTTCGAAAGTCACCTAATTGTTTCTGTGTCGTTTGAAGCTGAAATATCTCAACAATTATGTTTAGGAGATGCCGTAACATTATGAACACTAAGTCAATTCATAAGTTCACAACATTCTAGCCATTCTCTGGGAAAATTACCCAAGTAGCCATATATCCCAATCCTACGAACTCTAATTTTCTAATGTGCATATTAAAGATAAAGTCTATAAATCAAATATCGTGAGAGAACCTGCATATCTGACATTTTTTTGTGATGTCACCCATATGCGAACTATAGCTTGCTCCCCACACACTTAAAAGAGTAAAGTCCAGTAGGGAAACAGTTAAACACTATAATAAACAAAACACACTCATACCCCCGCAGTAGGATTCACTGGGTCGCGGGCGGCATGGACAACACAACACGTCACTAACACCCATGACCCGACCACATATATTGATCTGTCACATAAATATCTGCCCCGGCCGGGATGAACCCAGGATCCCTCGTTTCGCAGGCAGGATCACTACCAACTAGGCTACGGGGTCGACAGTTGTGAGCTGCTATAATTCCAAACATATCGTATTGTTTCAGACTATTTCACAGAAGCAGCTATAGCAGCCATAGCCTTGGGTGTGATCCTCTTGATAGCCCTGCTCGCTCTGATCATCTTCCTCATCTACTGGTGCGTGAAAAGACGACGAGAATCCAGGGAGCTACCCTCATACAATACCTCCAGCTCAAGAAATATCAGCTAATACAAACGCCAGACAAGGGATACAGTGCCACACTCATGGACTAAATAAGAATTACACTCACACATAGACATCATAAAAATATATCCTATATTTGATGCTGTTACACACACATATACAGAACCGCACACAAGCGTAACTGCACTATATTGTGTATTACACTATATTTGGTACAACTTTTTTTTTTCTTACCAGCCAGTTTTGTCCTGGTAAATGAAATAAGGTTTTTTGAGACTAAAGCAAGGATTTATTTATTTAACCCCATTGACTCAAATAAATACATCAGGGTAAGATTGACGAAGTAACTGCTCAAATTATTCTTATCGTGCCAGATAATGTATATTTAGCAGATATTCAAGCGGATAAATTGAAGAGAGTTGCTACTCTGTGGCAAGTAGTCTGTGGTAACTCTAAACAAACACATCATTTACAACTCGCAAAATGTCACAATAATAATTGTTAAGTGATTAAAATGAAGATAAAAATAGTATAATATTTATTTGTAATAAAACAAATGCTTTAAACAACACATTTATCAAAACCATTTCGTAATTCGCTCCAAAACACCTAAACTTGTCACGTGACCGCTATGACGTCATATGTTCCCTTACACAGGTAAGCTAACATGATTGATATGTCAAACAAGCACAGATTAGACAGAAAATGATACAAATAAAGTCACGTAGCTTGGGAGTGAGTTGACATTTAGATTTTGATAATGAAAATTATCTTCCCGCGTAATATTTTTTTTTTTTTTTAATACAGTCATCATTCCAATTACGAATTTCTGATATTTCCTTAACATAAGTACATTCCATATGATAGAAAATTTGTAAGTGCTATATTTTTGATATGCATGTAAAATCGTAAATTTATAACGCTTAGACGGTTATTTTTTTTTAATCACGTTGTCCTAAAATGTAATAAACAAAAAATATGTACGTGTGCGGCAACATCGTGTACTTACGTCGCAGACACACACATAAGTATAGAAATAAGTTTTTTTTTGACAATCGAAAATGGTACCAGTAATTATAAAAAAAAAAAAATATTATGCCAACATTTTTTTTCTTACCAAGTCAAAGGCTTACTTAAAATGGTTACACATTACGTATGTCTATATCGGTTCTAAGCGTTATAACTTTATCAACTCTATGTTACCGTTAGTACTGTAACCCCCTCATTTAATTTAAATTAATTAATGTGGACATTATAATATTTATTTAGTTAAGTTTCCAACGTAAAGTCGTAACTAATTAAAATTATTGTTTTGTTTTGGATGTTTTGTTAAATCTAATATAAATTCCGATTTGGAAGTTTTAGGAATAGCATTTTTTTTTAAGTCAAGGTGCTACATAGTTATTTAAAAAAAG
>DWPA01004278.1:0-13001 GCA_018251375.1 Calpodes ethlius | reverse complement strand
ATGCTGTAGCCACCGTCATTTCGCAAACATTATGATACGAAGGGGGATCACCAATTTGTTTTCAGACGCACGAAAGACAAATGACCGGACGAGCCATTTGATGGTAAATGTTCTCCGTCGCTCATGAGCATTAGTAACTTCATAAGCTATACCAATGCGTAGCCAACCAAAATGGAAAAAAGAGAAAGAATGGTCCGCGACATCGGGTCTCTCAGACTAGCTTTCTGAAACTGATTGACTCTTCTACGTTGACTAGGGTTCCAACACTGACTCTTTGATATTCATGATTCAGCTGACGAAAAGTAACCACTACCTTCCAAGATGGTACAACTCCAAACTCCAACAGAAGAAATCTGGTACTATAAACGTTTCCATTGTTCAGTTGGGTCCAGCAGTGGTGCTTGCAATGGTGCTTGGGTTGTACCCCTTTTATGTTTCAAACGTGACTCGTTCAAGCCCTAACGACCGTCATACGTTATGTTGCTAAGCCGTACTTCCTGGTTCTACGTCTCCAAAACAGCGATATAATTGTTATATTCTGATTCTAGAAACGTCTTGTGTCTCCTTTCTAAGCCTTTTCAAGAAAACATGGTCCTAAGCCTCAGGCGTTTGTATGAAGCCATGAAAACGTCAACGGTGCCCCTAAAAGGCATCACAATGCTAAAATATGCACTCACGGGTGTTTAAATAACTCCATAAAGCCACAGCTCTTATCTACAGGGATTAAAGCCGCGAACGGCGTGGCACCAAACCCCAAATTCACGTATGCAAGTCTGGTGCGAGGAATGCCATTCCATATTGTCCGACTTTGTATCTTAAGTTATTGTATATAAAGCATATTTTTGATATTCGTAGCATTATACTGAACATACATTTTTGCAGTATTATAAGTACCTAGTGTTGTTCACACTTGCGACAGAAATGCGACAATGATGCGATAAAATTACGCACGAATAATGTCGTAGCGCGTGTGTTATCGCAAACAAAAATTCAAACACGAGATAATAATTATAGAGTTTCTATGTTGTCGCAGAGAAATCGTATATACTGGCCGAAGTCGTATTAACGTTGCGCATTTGTATTGAAAAACATCGTACATATTTGTGTACAAAATATCGTACATCGTGTATAAAATTTTCCCTCGCCAATGTCGTCGCACACGTCGTGTAATTTGTCGTCGCACATATGTACAGACACTTGCGTGTGAAATGTTTACGCTTGTTACATTTTTGTCGTCGAACTTATAGACAAATTTAAATTTCTAACTTCATTTAAGGATAATAAAGACTAAAATTCCTTAGAAGTAGACCGTGGTAGTTATCGTGGGTACTGTAAACCAATTACTTTAAAATCAATAAAAAAATGGTAAAATCATTGAGATATAGGTAATACAAGCACGTATGTTAAAGAACTTTTATGTGCGAGGCACATTAAGAACATATACTCATATATTAAACGGTGTTTCCCAATTCATTTTCATATTACAATAATCATTATTATTATAGAAGCTACTATAGATAACGATTATAATAATTATATAATTAGTTATTGCGAAAAGAAGGTACATACATCTGTTAATGATTCTGTAGGTTTGAAATGATCTTTTGTAAGTTATATTTAAAAAAAATTTATTATAATGCTTAAAAAGTATGGAAATTAATCATCCAATATTCAGCGAAGCAGATGATTCAAGACAATCACTTATGTAACATAATACTTCTATTGTACTCCCATTCAACTACGTTTTATTTAGTATCATACCTTTATACTATATTGTAAATGTTGATATGGCATTAAGTACTAGAATAACATTAGTTAGGTTGTCGTGGATCGCTATCTGCACAATGTACATCGCGACGCGGGCGCGGTGGCCGCGAGCCCGTTGATGTCTTTTCTAAGATCACATCTGCGACGTGACCGTGCACGACCCCGCTACATCGAGATGTAGAGACGCTTCTATAATACCATAAATATAGTACTTAAGTGTACAATACACACTGAATCTTTAGATAATAGATACTTATCTTTAAACTTGATGACTGGTATGCAAAATAACTTTTTTGTTGTCTTGTTGCATAAATAAATTCAATATTTATAGGCACATTTTACGACTGAAGCTTCTTTATGAGTAACTTTGGCGGTCACTACCACAGTGTAGCGAAATAAACATACTATTGTGAATCACAAATTTTAAGAGCAAATGTACGAGTAGCAGTTGATTGTAGTTATGATCATCTTTAAGTTAAGTTGAATTATCCTATTAGAAGATCTGTTAATCTATAATATAAAACTATATACATATATAAAATAACATATATAAAACAAAATCTATTCTTAAAACACCAGGAGCAACTCATCTTCAGTACTGTTAATAATTCGTCAAGTCGTAACATCATTTTCATTTTAATAAATATATCATTGAAAAATATACTCTCCCTTAATTAAGTATGGTACGCGGATCTTAATTTCGTTTTTTTAAAACGTTTTCGTTGATATTGAATAATGCTAATAATGCTCGGTCGTAGAGTCGATCCATCTTCTCTACATCTGAGATGTAGAGCGATGTAGAATGCCATCAGCCGCGTATCGCTCCATTGTCATTAACGATACGATCAATTGTTGATGCGTTGATTAATGGTTATTTATTGATAATGATTTAATGACGTCTCGCTTCAGTTGTTTCAACAAACGTAATCACACGTCGGTACTTATTTGTAGGTGATGTGTGTCCGACGCGAGCAGCTTACGTGATCAAATGTTACCGCGCGCTTTGAGGAAATATTGCGCGTGAAAAATATTATTGAGGCTACGATTATATTTACACGTGTACATTTCATTTTCCTCTTTAGAGCACGTAAGGTAACGTGTATAGTTAGAGCTAATATTAAATAATATCGTTATTCGTTTAGAATAAAATTAACTTCCTTATTAATGAAATTTCTAATTCTAACTGTGGATTTTTGTTTAATACGAAATATTTAAAATTGGAATCCTCTAATTTTCAAAAAGTTATGTGCGTATTACTATTTAATTATCACTTATCTTATCCTCGGTGAAGGAAAACATCGTGAGGAAACCTGCACACACTAGAGTTCACAATAATGTTCTCGAAGGTGTGTGAAGTCTGCCAATCCGCACTTGGCCAGCGTGGCGGACTATGGCCTATACCCCTCACTTTATGAGAGGAGACTCGAGCCCAGCAGTGGGACAATTATGGGTTGTAATGATGATGAAGGTTAGGTTAGGTTAGGTTATTATTTTTACAAAATTTCAACGGTTATTAAATAGGAGCTCATTATAAAATATTTTAATGAATATATTTTGGTGCATAGTCAGTATATTTGGCAGATCAAAGTCAAAATTAGTCGAAGAAAACGGGAGTAAATTGAAGTACAGTTAAATACTATCCGATATAAATTACTTAGGGTATAAGATGTTTCAAATCCCTTTGTGTTTTGACACCGGTTGAAGAATTACTGACTTTATTGTCATAACTTTAAGATGATAAATGCAGTTGCCTGTTCTTGACAGTATCGCTATGAAGCTGGCTTACAATTACATAGGGTTGTCATATCTGGGTTTAGTTAAAATTATTGTTAAAATTAACATTGACTGAACTTTATATAATTTGTAGTGATATTTTACCCGGAAATTTTACTGGAATCGGGAATTTTCATCTTTGCTACATTCTTGTATTTCTTTTTTTAATAAGATAAAAATTTAAAAATTGTCTTATAAAAGTGGATTCTCTTACTTGCCGTTTTCAGAAGAGGCGAGATAACATAGCCTCTGTTACCATCTTCAAATATAGCAAATTATTAATGAATACTATGTTCCGTACTTGGCCCGCGTCGTGCACTATGGGCTGTACACCCTTACATTGTGTGAGGAGACCTGAGCCCAGCAGTGGAACAATAATGATGATGATGATGAATATTTGCTTATAGCACTAACTACACTGACTGTCCTAACGTCCACAGTCCTCTTACAAACAATAAACTGATATTCTTATTAACATCTGATACTAACAAGACTTACTAACTACATTCTCTCCTATAGTAAATTTAAATTTACGATCTCGTTTGCTAACCTTAGCCTATATAAAAAACAAACGTAAATTAAGAGGGCGATAATTATTTTTACACACTTTTATTTAACTCACTCTGTTAGTTTATGTGTATGTATATCTGAGAGAGCTTTTATAATCAATATTTAAACCACTTGATATCCAGTGAAGTTAAAATTTTGTATACTAACTTATTTCCGATATATATATTTGGAATCTAATTTCCCTGATCAAAAGAGAATTATGAACTCTAGAATAAAATGACACAACCTCATTGAGTTTGGGCTTTTAGGATTAGTATTTGTCGAGTACTTTTATTCTGTATAATAACCAGACTCTCATTCACTTAATAAAAGTGTGTGTGTTTTGTTTTTTTATATTTTTAAACTGTATTTTTTATGACATAACTTGCAAGCCCTAACCCGCTTAGACTTTGCTTCAATCAATCTTGATTAAAAATACGTACCCAAAACATAGCCTTTATAAATCCTAATTTTATCAATTTAGATGACAAATATTTACTTCTTTACATTAGAATAATTTAAGCTGATAAAACAGTCACACAAATGTTATCGAAATATTATTTGCTTAGCCTTTCAACAAATCTACATATTGCCTTTCCGCGGCAACAAATTGATTTTGCCTTGTGAAATATACTCCCAATACAATCTACTTTCCCAAATATTATTCAGATAATCATATTCAGATCTATTCCGTGTTTTGGTATTATATTTGAACACACAGACAATTAATCTACAACAAATTGTTTTAGCCGTTATACAGCTAACAAATCCTATATTATAATTTAAAAAATATATACAATAACATTCGATTACGGTTTTACTATTACTATTAGCATAGATGAAACAGAATTTATCTATGTATATTACAATGAAAGGTGAAAAATTATCAAACATTCTAAAAGTAGGGCATACCAACATACAGCTTGAGAGACAGGGCAGCATTATCTACCAAGTTAATGCCAGCCCTGTTTCTCAAGCTTTTAAGAGCATCTCACAATACAACGATTATGGTCTTGAGATTTAAGTTGCTTTAATCTCTCAAAGCTATCGTTTAGCTCATCGTTCTGGGCTTTAAAACAGAAACACTTAATACTGCTGAGAAATATCAGCGTGGTTCGCTTTGTTTGTTTCAAAAAACTGTATTGTTTTATTCTTGGTTTGCTACCCACGGGATATTGTTTTATATGTATAAAGATGCTGAGTAGAATTCTCGAAGATAACTGTTTTTTTACGTGTTTATCTATCTTTCAGCCTTTAAAGGTCCACTACTGGACATAGGCTTAATTAAACTTGATAATTAATATTATTTATATTATTATTTTAATTTAATATTATTAATTATTTAATTTTACGTGTTGAAATAATTTAAAATAAACATTTATTGTTTACAGTTAATCGATTTGTTTTATTTTGTTTAATTCTATTGTTTATTTTGGTGATAAAAAACAATTTAAATAACTATATACCTCATTAAAAGTTTATGGGTATAGATATCTGCATAGAAAATGCTCCTCGTAAATAACCTATCATAGAATTGCACACGATGAGTCGGAATCATTATTTTGAGATACAGTAAATTTTACGTAAGCATAAATGACGGTTGTATAGGTGATGATATATTACACCTGTCGAAGAAATTTCGTCATGATTATATCACTCATTTTGAATGATCCGAAGTCGACTAATAAACTAAGGTCGCTGTTTGCATTATGTTGTAGCTGAGTAATGAGTATACATACAGATATGTTTAATTTTATATATACCAATTATATAATAAGGTATCTTTTATAAACAGCTACACAGTATAGTAATAAATGACATAAGAATAAAGGGATTCATTACTTTTTCAAGAATAATTCTGAATCGTATAACAAATTTAATTATCTATGGATGTTTAGATAATTATTAGTTAGGGAAATAAAGTGTTTTATTTCATAGTTTAAAATACATCGTTATATTTCTATTCATTCATAAAATAATCAATCCATCGTAATCCGTAGCAAATCAACTAACAATATAATTCTCAATTGTCGCAACCCTCACTACAGTTGATGGAGAAGCATTTTGCGTATTTATAGCGTCCTCTGCAATTTGCATCCTCATCAATCAATTGATCCTTCCTCTGTTTTACATGTATGTTAGTGTCCAGACGTTGGTTACAATGCCTGTCCTTACCTATATCTTCATTATACAATACCTCGTTATATACAAGTATTACGAAATAATGCTTACTTATCAAACTACCGTCTAATTTAATGCCGTTTACATGAAAATATGAGATTAATATATTTAAATATTGTTTCAAAATTTAAACCTTATTATTTGGTTAGTAGGAGCGTTGTATTGAAGTGAAGCATCAGGTTCGATTCCGGTCGGCAGTTATTTATGTGACAGATATGTTTGTTTTTGGGTCGTGGATAGTGATGTGTCATTGATATCAACGGTGACGTAGGGGATTCCAATACGGCGGTATTTTTTTAAGAATTTACATGGATTTATTTTGAGTTTTGATACTAATTTTTAGAAGTAAAAGTGTTTTTTAATAACGCGTGTGCAGATTCCCATAACCAGAGAGTAGGATAATAAACGTTAAATAAATAAATTATAAATAAGGGATAAAGTGATTCCTGATTTTGATTAATTAATTCCCGGAGATTAAAGTCAAATAATTTTAACTTCTGTTAAGAAAATCCTCAAAGGATTAAATAATGTACACTTTATTTAATTTTAATGGCTACAAAAGCTCAATTGAAGCGATTTCAGTTCAGATAATGGCGATGGGAAACTGGCTGGAAATGCTGAAATATGATATTCTGTCTTTATAGGACATTAGCGCAGTTGGCTCGATGAAAAGATTATTTTAATTATATATTATAAAAGATATATCTGTTTATACCATTGTGTGAAATATTTGTTTTTTTTATTTCAAGTTTTAAACTATACTGAAAAAGATTTTTTGCTTATATGTTATTGACACTGGCTGTTTAAAGATAACAAATAAAGGATAAGATAAAAAAATATATTAGAGAGCTTGTTACGAAAAAATGTTTTAAATAAGTCCGATGTAGAGTCATTAAAATTCAGACAAGTTTAAGAAAGGGTTCGCAAAATCTATCCATAATGGTTTAATATTTATAGCATCTCATGAATGTACTGTTTCAAAGTGAACTAAAAATTTATTTCTTAGCTACTATTATGACAGGATACTTTATCAATATAAACTCGAAGCTAAACTCTCTCGCTTTTTGAAGACTATTGTTTTTACATTAAACAATAAGATCTTTCAAATGGTGTATTTTCCGCTTCAATACGATTTTTTAATGTACGGCTTAACGTACACAGTCCAATTATAATGCAATTACTATGTAAAAGTTAGCAAGACATAAAATGGCTTATACATTTTTATCCTCTTTGGTACTTTGAAGAAAATAATTATCTTTTCATTGTACCCGAAAGTCTCCAAAAAAGACAAACAAAATTTTATACCTAATTTCCAAAGGTTTACGTAGTCACCTCAACCAAAAGGCAAAACTGTCGTCTTAAAACTTTATTCATTATTTTAGCGGAACCCCTTTTGTTGCCAAGCAATCTGAAGTTAAATTAAAAACAATTATCTGAGATAGGGACCAACTGTTTTGGCAATAAGTGGAATCGATAACAAACCACAGATGAAATAAAAAATAAATAATACTACACATTCATGGCACCACGCTATAGTTATCTGTGTCATGTGCGCAGTGAGCAATACACAGATACAAAAACCTACTACTAGACCGAGAACAGAAATTAAACTCATAGTTCAAATTTCCGTGTCTCTTTGAATCGAACTTAGAACTATTGACAGTCATATACTATGCAGATTGTTTCAGAAGCCTTTACTTTGTCTGCAACTATGTGCGTGTTAGAGATTATATTTATTTGAAAGTATGTCTTACTGTATTCTAATTAAAACTAGATAAGCGAACGATTTAGTTAACTAAGCAACTCATTAGAGGAGGCCTATGTCTAGCAGTGGACCGTCAAATAATACATGGGCGACCAAATTTTGCTGAGATGTTACTATTTCTAATCTAACCTAATCGAGTTATATTTATATAAATCAGCGCCATCTGTTTTTGAGTACGTTAAATACACTAATTACTAACGCATGATTCAGCAACAGATGGCATTACATAAAAAAAAAGTATTTTTTCATGTGAACACACGATACACGTGACATTTATCGTCATCCATTTTAATACTAAAAAACTATCTAAATACAAAAATAGAATGTTTCGGAGAAATAATTTACGTACAAATATTGAAAAATATCTCGTTTAAAATACCTTCTTATACTGCTACAGTAATAAATAAATCAAATTCATCTACGCTGTTATCAAGGTATATTGAATTGAATCCTTTATTTGCTACCAATAAAGGTTAATCCCAACTTGAATGAATCGTTATTTTCTCCGGATTCTGATTCTGAATGATTTATTATTTCAGTGGCACATACATTGTTATGTCAATTACAATATTCCCACTTTCACGAATCGAAGAAAAAAATATGAATATGTCATAAAATTATGTTTTGTAAATCTACCTTTTGTCCATTCCTGTTAAGTCCAATGGTTAGCTGGTAACGAATGCTTTGAGCATTAAGCTCGCCATTTGTACCGTATTATTTTTATTGGTATCAATAAAGCTAAAATAAATAAATAGTTTGCGCCACGAACTCTGATTTTTTATTTGTTTTTTAAATGTTATTAAAATACTAGGAACAAAATCACTGATGTTTAATAAAATATTTGCTTTTGATTTTTCAACTATATCATCAGTTTGGTCATTGGCAGTTTTTTATACAGATTAACTTCAAATTCAGCGTTTAGCAATAACAAACTGTATAGTGGGCTCTTTTCTTCCTGTCTACTAACTAATGATTCATTATAATCGCCTAATGTTGTTTACAAACTCTTTGTGCAACGTCATTCTATTAAAGATTCGTTAGCACCAAGGATATTCTAATTAAACATTCGTTAACGACCAGGATATTATAATTAAAGATTCATTAGCATTAAGGATTGAGCACACGGGGGAATAACTCGAGCCGGTAAAATAGTCCTTAGAGACTGTCGTCTTTTGTTAATATTCATCTAGATTTTGACATTCTAAATTCTACGTCGACAACCGTGTAGGAAAGAGACAGAGGGCTCTCTGGTGGACCGAAATTTGTCTCTGTCCTGCATAAATATTTCCGTATATTTTCTGTACAATTCAATACTATATTTTCTATGATTGGCGTTAATACCATTTGGTTGACTGTAAAATGTGAACATACTGTATAACGAATCCTTATTCGATGACAGATGTATATAAAATAGCTGTAATAATTAAGGTTAGCCAATACTTTGACACAATATACATTGTAAATTTGAAAATTGTATTATAAATTGTAAATTTATATACAAAACACATGATACTTAACGGATGACTTACAGCTAGCAAAAATATTTAACCCTAGCCTACATTTTTATTTACAATTTATATATTAAAAATACCTTTGTGACACATCCTATATGTATTTTATATCTAAAGTAAATATAAGTTTATATAACACGAGAAACGAGCGAGAATACGTCGAAATAATGAGAAAACGTTTCTTACTTCACAAACTTAGCTAAAATTTAATTACAAATGATAATTTTTAGTCAGATTGTATTAGCATATCAAAGCGGTGTGGTCTTGCGAATGCAACAAAGTTAATGCAAGTTAACGCGTAGTTGTTTAAGTAGTAAAGTTACAATTAGCACAGAGAATAGTGTTACACTGTAAAAGAGGGCCAAGTTTGTTTAAATATTTATTACTTTTGTTGTATATTATACATCGTATTTATAATTGATTGATTTTTTAGATTTATGTATCGATTTATGCACGTAATAAAAGATTTCAACAGATGAAAAAAAAAATACGGAACTATTTAATTAAACGTTCATTGAATATGGTGAGAATAAATAAATATAAAAATATCTTATGTTTTCTTGGATTCTAATAAATTTGATTAATTTGCATCATATACGTATGTTATATGATGGAAGGAATAATATCAACTTGAAAGCCAGATTTAATTCCGATATAATTACAATTATTAGTTATAATATTTTTTTAATCAAGTTTCATCCAAGACATAATATATATTTAAATATGTAATTGTATCATGATATATTGATTTAACAATAAAAAACCATAAAGTTATATCGTAACTTAATATAATGATATATTCATATTTCTTGTATGTTATAGTTAAATTCATCCACACTTAATTGTAACCGTATTACAATTGTAGTGTGTATGTGTTGTGTATTACAAGTATTAACAATTGTTAACTTCATTTTATTGATTATAATAAATCATTGAAACCTATTTGCTTTTTGTATATTTTTTTAGTTACTTATAAAATTTATTCATCATATTTTGTTTCGGATACAATACAGCTATTTAAATAAATCCCCAACATTATGTTTGTTATTTGCTGTTAATAAAATTAGGTGCGGCCATGTTTCGATTAAATCAATGTTCGAAACAATCCAATATACGTATCTTTATAAACTAGAGACTCATTCTGCGCTCGAAATTCGACCGTAATTCATAAAGTCAAAGAATTAGTTCACATTGACAGTATTTAATCTTTTAAACTCTTCAGATTGACAATAAACAAATGAGTACGGTCAACGGCAAAAGTAGATCGTCAGACGCGCGAAAGAAGTCACATAGTTTGTTGTTTTAATACTGTAAAAAACATTTTTTTTACATTTTTAACTATTATTTCACGTAAATTTACCCTTAAAATGAATATTACATTGCGAATTCAATTACGGTGACGTTTGTAAGCGTAAAATAATTTTCTCAACTTAAGCTTGTAACTGTACTACGTTGAGATGTTAGTGTTTCCAGAGAGCGCTACAAAAACAGAAGAAAAGTTTTTTCACTAGACGACTAGGCGAGAATGTTGCACAAAGAAACATGAAAAAGTATGTACCCCGTTCTGCGTTTGTTCAAAAATATCTTCGTAACGAATGTAGCAGTTACAAAAAAATGAATTTGAGTTTTTTTTTTAATGTTAACAAACTTCCGTTTTGTAGACTAACAAAAGAATTCAAATTTTTGTCGACAGACTATCAAAATATTAAAAAATATATTTTTTATTTTTTCATATCTATCTTTTTCAATTTCTGACTATTTAAATTTTTTCCAGGTTGTCTTACAGGGAGTTAAAATTCTATGTAGGTCAGGGGAGTTTTTGTTACCTACTATCCCTATTTACTTCTCTAAACATAATTCATTGATTAAACAAAGCATATAAAGTGACTTATACATAAATACTATACATTGACTACACCCTCAAACGTAATCATAGTTCTATTCGCCCCTTTCAGTTTCTAAATCCCACATAAACATCTTCCCTATATCTCTATTTACCCGACTAAATCCCAAAAAGTTCTAATAAGCAACCGTTAAAAATAACCGTAACATATTACGACATTTACGGCAGAAAATTCTAATTTTTACTGTTGGCATTGACCGAGTAACGGCGCACTGTGCAGTGTAAATGACTTCATTCTGAAATAGACCCAAGTTCAAGGCTGCCTCCATCACAGTTTACTGGCGGTCTTCCAGATGATGATGCGATTACGGAAAAACTTCACGCCAAGGCCGTTGTAAGGGCTGGAAATAGAAAAATAGTTAAGGACATCACCTTTAACGGCTAAGGGATCCGTAGAAAGTTTTAATTTTATATATAAAAATTAATGTTTGTCTGTATGCCCTTTATAGAATCACAAACGATACATTTAATCATGTAATGATCTTTAGCAAAGTTGTTGTGTATGAGCCCACCAAGGTTTCTAAGTTGGTACGATCAATTTTCGACAGTTGACGTCATTGTCATTCCAATTAATTTCATATATTTCCGTGGCAACTTGTGTTGGCGTAGCGACGCACGCAGGGTTCAGTTAGCTTATTATAAAATTGATAAATTTTATTTAATTGCTAAAAAAATGCTAGATTTGAAACAAATCTGCAGAATAGCTTCACAAATATCTGATGGAAAACACCTTAACACATATAAAAACATCGAAATCTTGGACATATTCAAATTGAGGACGATAATTTCGACACTAACATGGTTTTGATACGTCTCTCATTAAGTTTACATTAAACAACACTCCAATTAAAACAGAAATTATCTGTAGGCAAAGAAAATTGCTGCGTATAATTTTATCTCACAACCCATTAGCAATAAATTGCGAAAACTTCTAGCATTTAGTCTGCTTTTATACCTACCTGAAGCTAGAGTGTGAACGTTAAATAACCTTAAATGTTATACAAATAATTAAGATTATTCCATATTTTTATGTAAAATAGCTGGGTGCTTGCTTCGCTCAGGTGATAACGTTGCTAACCTAACCTGACAAATGACAATGTAAATCAGCGCCATCTGTATTTAAATACCTTAACAGTGTATATATTGACTAAATAGCAACGTTTTTTACTCAATAATCGAAGACATTATTTAAAATATAAACGCATTTTTAATGTGAAAACAGATTTCCACTGATATGACACACACAGGTCGCCAAAATTGCTTCGGAGAAACCTATTATAAACATATATAATTATTTACTTATATATAAATAAATACAATAGCTCGTTTAGGATAACGAACAAACGAGCAGACGCGTCTCCTGGTGGTAAGTGGTGACTTCCGACCACAAACATCACCTACACGAACGGTATGACCGTCGACGTCAGAAAATAACGCCTTTCACCCTTACTAAAATTAAGAGCAATACAGTTCACATATAATATTTTTAAAGTATCAAAAAACCCAACTTGAGACCCGGTACAATATCACCGATCCAGCGATCACGGCTTTG
>DWPA01004277.1:0-13001 GCA_018251375.1 Calpodes ethlius | reverse complement strand
TAATCAGGTATTAGTTACGTATAGTCTTGTCTTAAACAATTCTAATTTTAAAATTGTAAATCAGATGTGTCGTATCAGATCCTGGCAGTTTACATAAAAAAAAAACTTTGATCAATTTGTTTACAAAACAGCTAGTACAGCGTGATAGAATTATATGTTTTTTTATCTTAGCTGGATCTTTTTGAAAATATGTAAATATTCTTGATTTTGGTTATACTTTAACGTCCGTTAATATTAAAGATTTGTGTTCTTTATTTTTTATTTTATTCATTATATTGCTCAATAAAAATCATAAAAAGTCCACTTCACGGTCTTAATAATTATATCAAGGATAAACAAAATATTCACAACATATTATTCATATAATAAATTATCACAATATGATGAAATAATATTTATACAAAACAAATACAAAGTTATCCCCGCGGATAAATTACAGTTTTTATAATTTGAAACCAACACTAGCCCGTTTGAATGGTTTTTTTTATGAGACAAACTTTATGAGAAAAAAGAGCTTGACAGTGGTGACATCCTCTGACATTTTCTGACGTCCATGTACACCCGTCAAAAATACTACGAATGAACGCCATATGAATGCTAGGTGTTATTTTCAATACCACTTAAAAAAAACACTCTTTCGAATGGATGGAATTGATTTATATAATTATTTTCAATCAATATACCATAAGTATAAAAAACAAAATTAAAATTACAAAGATAATGAACTTATGTACATTTTGTTGAGCAAAAACTTATCAAAAAAATTTTACAAGTATAAGATTTTTTTATTTTAAACCACTTATTTAGTTGTCGTAATAATGGTGTGGTAAAATAATTAAAATTTGAACATGAACCTGAAAATGAAGATAAAAGTATGATAAATTAATTTGTCTACTATAATTCCCAAGTTCTATCGAAATGGAGTTCGTACTATATTATTTGGCTTCCTATTCATTTTTCAAACGGTTACAGGTACGGTATTAGAGCGCAGTTAACCGTCTTCTTTTATACCTGCTAACGCATTTGAAACACCTTGGCTATTCACCTCATAAAAGTTACTATTTACTTTAAATGCGTCTTATTTCCTATTGCCAGCTAATTATGATTTAATAATATAAAGTTAACTATGATATGGTTACATCATTTTAATGTTACATTAACGTCTTCATACGCTATGCATTAGCGTTCATCTTTCTTGGCACAGCCACTTAAATCGAGTTCATTAATTAGGTCGAATACTTTCTCGTACAGAATGACGAAATTTAAAGCTCCAGAATGAATTATTTTTAACCTCCGTTACAACGCGTTTTATAATTTAATTCATTCATCGTAATCTATCTCTCGCGGACGATAAATAGTTTAATTATAGTTTTATATGCTATATAATGTTTTATAGTTATGAAAAAAAAATAGATTTTCGAATGAACATGAACTGTAAAGCTAGGTGATATGTCATTAATTTTTAACATACTGCTTCTTCTTAACACAATGCTATTACAACTTGATACACTTGTTCTAATAGAAGCATCTGTATGCATATAAATAGGCTAAGTGATAATAGTTACCTATTTTTCTTCTGTTTTTAAATCAATTTTCTTTGATAGCTGTTGACGTATCCTATAACTTTTTTATTTAATTTTTTAAACAATTTTAGATTTTTTTTGTTCAAAATTCATCTAAGTTGGATTAAATTGGATAAAATTGATAAATGAATACATAGTATCCTGGACGTCTGAATGGACCGACTGTATGAGGCAATAACACAACCACCGTTCTGTTTTTTAAGTTATGTAAAATATTTTAACGTCTTTTGGATGCACATGATTTCATAATCCCTGGAACTAGTTTATCCTAACTCTGGCCCAGTTGGTAATGTCAGGCCAGAGCAAATATTTATGTGACTTATATGATTAATGTCGAGTCATGTCGTGGGTGTTTGTAATATTGCTCTTAGTCTCTTCTCTTTTTATATAAATAGCCGACAAATAAGTTGATCCTTCCGATGATGGCTATCATCACCACAGACTTCTGCGCCACCAAAAGCGATGCCGGGCCAATTAAGAAAGAAGAGAAGAAAAATAAGAGAAAGTGCATAGTACATCATTGTCTTATCATATCGTCGCCATTAATATCAAAATGCAAGTTCCGAGAAGCCAATGCTTGCAGTATGCAATAGTTCGCGGTTCTTGCTCTTCAAAGCTTATGGAGTGTCGTACGATGCAACCGGTTTGTTGCAATGTGTGTCAAGACATTGACCACCTTTGAAATTATTTCGTTTTAATAGCTGTGACGAATTGATTACATTTCTTTCTAGAGAGGAAGAAAATTTTCATTGGCATTTAACATTACTTAGTGTTGTAGAAAAGCATTAATATAAAGAAACATCAGAAGAACTACAAAATCTGGATCCAATATCTATCTATACTACAGTATATATATATATTCTTTAATGCATGGGTCTCTCCCCTCGAGGACAAAAAAAAACCAATACTCCGTTGAATTTAATACTATACTCCGTACTATAGTATCAATATAGTGAGTCGAGCTAAGAACCCACAATGCGATTCCTGAATTCGTTGAATTTTTGTTCTTTAGTTGTTAATGTGTAAATTCAATCCATTGTGTAATCTTTTATAACATATAACGGTAAGTCTCAAAAGTAATAAAATATCTAAACTCCTTTTATATTTACTTTATTTGTCATTAATATATTTAAGAAACGTTCAAAGATAAAAGATACGAGAGGAAATGAGTAAAACAAACGTTACATTACATGGTTCATAACTATTTTTGTTAATTGTTTGTTTATAAATAGAATCTCTTTCATGACAGTGTTGTAACGCAGTAATGAGGCAGGAAATGGATTTCAGACAATGAAACGTCTAGCTGAGAGATTTAATTAAATAAAAATAGTCAGTGGTCGTTGAAAACAAAAACTAAAGACAATAAGAGCTATACTCAATTTAAAACAGTTATACATTAAAGAGCTATCAAACCAAAAAATAAAATCGGTTACGATTGTTAGTTGGCGATGTCTAATTTCACGTCGCTAGGCTTAACCTAGTTAAAGGCCATAAAATTATTTTAAACCCACAGAAATAGCTTGTGAACCGACTAGTTTGCTTAGTTCTACATTTGTAATGGTAATTTTTTTACAAATAAAGTATCTCGCAGGCGTATCATAGTTGTTATAATTTTAATATAGCCTTTTCTTATCTATTTCTTGATAATTACCATGAAATTAGCTATCCGTCACATCAGAGACTGAAATGTGTAGATAATCTATTAATATATATTCACCTATTTGATTTTAAAAGCACACAGATCCCTACAAAGTCTTTGCAGGCCATTTTGGTGCACTAATCTCAAAAACCACTTGGCCGTTTGGTGTTTTAGTTTGGAAGTGGTTTTATCGCGATAGTAATACGCGAGAAAAGTTCAATTGAGAATAAGAAGAAGAAGAATAAGAGGAAATGTGAAAATTTAATTAAAATTACACTTAAATATTGTTTCCAGTGCCGAAAAACAAATTTTTTCAGTTTGTTACATAAAATATATTACCACGTGCGAGACTAGATCCGAAACTCTGCTTTCTTTGCTTATGTTTATCGAAAGACTGATTTATCCAAAACAAATCCTAAAAAGAACGTCTATATTTATTTCTCTGTTAATAATTCACGATTTGTTTGAACATATGGTACCTGGTTTCGGTGAGATATTACTAAGTCTAGCACGTTCTAGAACAACGTATTACCTATACGTCTTGCGTGGGCCCAGGCGTGATCGTTGAAAATTTGTTTATCTTGACCATTAGCCAAGAAACGAGGATGAACTGTTGAATTTATCCTCTCGCGACTGAATACGAGACCTTGACATAGGCACAATTTATGTTTTCCGTGTAATTAGCATCACTCATTGGTACTATTAAACATCTGTCATTTGTCAGTCTACTCCGAGGGCGGTGAATATAATTGGCGATTTATTTCGTAGCAACGTCTAACGTATTTGAAGAGTTGTGAAGCTATGATATTCAAAATGCTCAAAATACACTTATTCATAAGAGTTGTAAGGTGCAATAACATTGATTCGAGAAAATTAAGAACGAAAAAAGTTATAGTTGAATCGGGGTAGGGTTAAGAGTTTTCGATATAGTCTAACCTTTTTGAAACATGACAGAAAGTCAAAATGAAATTTATCACATGACATTTATGACTTCATGTTTCGCAGTTCGTAATCGATAATTATCATTCAACGTTGCAGCGTTTGTAACCTATGCTTTATCCCGACTTTCTCGTGTTAGTGATAATATTTTTTATTAATTCGTAGATTAATTTCCAATAAGTTGAGTACTTCGTAGTCGTGTGAGGTACGAAATCTGTATTTTTTTCCTATTGCTGTTGTTTCGATGACAGTTGATATTAGGTACAGTAAAGGTAAATTTCCAACAAGGGAACTTCTTAAAGGTTTAACTAAACTAATACGTAACATCTTATAATTCCTACGGTGTGTCGTCGAAATCACGGGACAAGAAACTAGTTAATAAATACTATCTAGTAGTAAATTATTATCTTTTATCTATTACCAGCGATCCAGCTAGCGATTCACACGTGACGGTTATACTAAAATGATACTTTGAATAGATATGAATAGTTTGGTAACTTCTAAATAAATGAATTCTAGTTTAGTTCACAATTTTACAACAAGTTCATAATTTGACGTCCCAAATTAATGGGTTCTTCTTAACAATATTATGATTTTTGAACTAATTTTTTTTTATAAAATAATCAATTTCCATAACTATGTCTTTCAAAATAAGCGAACATAAAAAATTAAAAGAAAATAAGACAGCATTCGTAGCTTTTTTAATAAAATACACTTGAATATACAGGTCCTACAAATCCTTTACGAGCCGGATCCAATTCAGACTTCATCAGTTTATTGCATTGGCTAATGCCTTCCCCAGCATACATTCCCCTATTTCGTGGTCACATCGCTTGCGTATTTGCACCGTTTTGCATGTCCGTCACCCTTTGTTGTGTAAGCAGTGTAAGTGACGAGAGCATTCACCGCTCAAGGTCTTTCCGTCGACGCTCGCCGGTATGGGCCAACCCCGCAAGTATACTCCAACCAAAACATTCCATTTGTATAAATTACCTTAATATCTGTATACTATATTTCCGCTATAATGTCCTAGTTGTGTCGCGTTATAGCGATCTGATACGACAATAGAACCTTTTATACAGATAACAAAAGTTTCGTAAATGTTTCTTAATAGCTTTATAGTGTATAAATTAAATTCTCAACAATATCAATTGTTAAACTGTAAAAGTATTAACGGTTTAAATGTTTTATAAAGTTTATTCGTGAATGTACAACAGTTAAAATAAAAGGTACTAAAGAAAGATGAAACATGCATTTAAATTATAACTATACAAAGTTCAATATTAGAATTTCAAAATCGAAATGAGTGAAAGTTTCTTGCGGCATAGGTTATCCTCGGACACGGCCACCGTTTGGATGGTTCAGCGTGGTTGAGTAGATACCTACACTCCTGTATAAATTACAAGAAGATATCTGTTCCTTGCAGGAGGCCTCTATTGGATTGAAGCCAAAAGACATTTGAACTTGTACTAATCGTGTAGTCTTCGACATCATGTTTCAATAACGTAATGTGGAAGTCTTATCGAGGATTTGCGTTTGCAATTGTCCGTAATAGAGTTAGTATATTATATGTTTGCCTATGCAAAGAATATTTTCCCTAGGCCAAAAATTGGTTTCGCTTCCCTTGGGCGATACAATACCCAAAGAAGATAATTACGCCCAAGTGTCCTGGATCTGTATTTACTGGTAATCTATCTCCTAAATGTTTCAGGGTAATAATAATGGTATAAAAATGTACCAATTTGTATTAATAACTTAAATCTTGACAAAAATTATGAGCGTATCGAGGGCAACTGATCCCCTCTTTTTGTGTCTTCCAGAACGTACGTTTGCCCCCTTGGACGGAAATATAATTTATGTACTCATCCCCGGGCTAAAAAATGTGATTTACCCCTCTCTGAACATTGTGTGAAATGTGTTACAATATAGTTACTTTAAAACTGAATATATAAGAAATATTTTCTATCATTTATTCTTGACTTTAATTCGTTATAGTACACCTGACCATTGACAATAATTACACGGCTGATGTAGTAGCTGTGGCATTAATCGACAGTAAATGACCGTTGGTAGCTGTGTACGGCTATGTGTGTGTTAAATCTGTGAACGAGCGGCAATTACACGGGTATTGGTCATGGACATTAGACTGCTTAGCGTGATTTTCCGCTGTGAAGTGTAGATTTCTGAATAAGTTACATTCATTCAAATAATCGGTATAAAGCAATTTTAGTTAATCGAGCGTTGGGAATTGCAATGAGAGACGTCGCTAAGGGATTTGGGATATTTTTTCATTTGATAAGGAGAGCTTCAGTAGAAGACAGTAGAAATACCTTTATATAAGTGCTAACATGAACCTATCTTATGCTGACCGAAGAAATCTCTAATGTGTAGCATGTAAAGCTATAGGACCCGTTATTATCGTTAGATAGTAATCGTTAGACCATATTAGAAGCCCTCGAATTACATAATAACTATATAACTATGAAAAGAGATGAATGCTCGTTATTTTTATTTAAAAATAGACTATAACGGGCAGACTTAATACCTCATGGCATTATTCATCAGTCAACCCTGGTATTGGGTCACGAAGGATAGTTTCAAGTCTATCTCTAAAGTGATCTATTTAAAGGCATTAGGAGCAAGGCTAATACTTTCGGCGATAAATTCCTTCGTTCCCAATTTCTAGTACAATACCTTTAATCTATACTTCGCAATTCGATTTTTTCATTAGACAAAACTGATGATATGGAACGGATGTAACACTTATTGTACATATGAGGGCTCTATTACCAGTTTGTATACCAGAATAACAAGTATAACAGGAACTGAAATGAAGTAGGGCATCACGATTGCGAATTCGATTCATTTCGCTAAAATTTTCACGGTTCTAATGAAGATTACCTCAATAGGTAAGTAATACAAGTAAGGTAACATTGGGTTACCTTACCTCAGTGTGTTTGCGGTTTTTGTTAAGCCATGCATGCCTATTTTTGAAGTTTAAATCACCACACCTTTCCACGTTGATATTATGGATTTAACAACAATAATGGTTGTAAAGACGCAAAAACATTAATATTTATTGATATGAATCTTAAATCAGGTAAATTTCTTTTTGTCCCTTTTTCTCCTCGGATTTCAATTGTTTTATTTGTTAGCTTGAGTAGCTCTAATGTTATCGATATATGTAATATATTTCTTTAATTTATTATAATTACTGTTTTGTATTTATATCTAGTAAAAGGTCTCAAATGTTAAAATAAACGATTAAATAAACATAAAAACATGTACAAAATTGTTTTCCTCAATTTTTAATAATGTTCAAATCTCAACGGTCAAATTTTGATCACTAGTCAAAATAATCAAACGAATACAAGGGAATTAACTTACGCATATAGATGAGCTTGCACATTAGATCTTGGTAAGGGCAAAGTTTAAGTTTTATTTACAAAACTAACAATTGCGTGTGGCTCCCCTCCTCCCAGGTATGCGGCAAGCATAACACAGCGGGGACTTAGTCTACAACCACCACCTCGAACAGCCCGCTCGACAACAGCAAACTGCCGGGGTTGGCACGTCAGACAATCATGCACTTTAAATTATTTATTGTGAGTTTTGTGCTACACTACGCCGCCGCTGAACACTATAAGACCAAACGTGAGTTATTTTGGATACTTTTACTTATGTGCATAAGATCGACCCACATTGGATCGTTTCGATGGTAAACAAGATAAATAAGACGCGCCTGTGTCCGACTTTGCAAGCGGATTTCGTAATCGATCCGTTACATAAATCAACGCCTATCTTTATTCCATTGGTTTTCTTTGATTTATAACTTATTAAATTAATGTCTGTTTAATTTCCAATTTAATGTTTTTGTGTCTTTTTTGTCGCGTAAAATCAGGTATATAAATAAGCCATTTTAACTTTTGGTATGTATATTTTAATGAAATAAGTATCGTGTTAGATACTGTAGCAAAATAGACGGCCAATGCCTGAAATATAAATAAAATCGATAGACAAATAATTGTCTGGTCTTGTCGGTCAATGTCAAGGCCTAGTTAATAAATACTCGTTTGTGTAACCAGGCCTAGTGTTATTTTATGTTACAATCAGTAAACAAATGCAATGTAACGATTTCATTGTTTGAAATTACACAATCATAATATTCTACTTTACATTTTAGCAAGTTTCGTGAAGACATGCTTGAAAAGTGACCCAGAATTTGACGATTGCTCAAAAGAAGCTGTTCAACAACTGTTCGATGCTTTAGGGCCAGGTAAATATAATGCAATTAACTAAAAACAAAGTTTCTATTTTAATATATGTCAATATATATATTTTTGTAATGAAATTGCCGAAAATTTTCTATAAACCATAATCAAAAATCACCTATTTCTTTTAATTGTATGTCGTGATATATCGCAATGTTTATTTGGAGCGCGTATACGAAATAATAAAATTAATAATGTGACTCCAAGCTAACCTAACCAGTATACTGCGCAAGTAGCTGGCTCCGTTGCTCACTCCCTGGTTTGTTGCATAACCCTACCATGTCAGCCGTGCACCTTCTATCTGCTCTTTGTGTTTCTGCGATCCTATTCAATATTACCTCATCGTAGCGTTTTTAGTACGAATGAGAAAAATATTAATTTCACGGGTTTTTATTACATACATCTATCTTGTGTATCTTCGTTATGTGACTTCATTCTGCAACATTTCATTTCACATTGAACTGGTAAATTTTAATATCAACCATAAGAACGATTGCGACGAAAGATAATATTAAGTTGGTAGGTTCACGAACCACCTACATTAGTCACATAGCCTCAATTACGAAACATGTAAGCAGGTACGTAGGTAACTTGCGGAAAGCGAAAGCGCTATTTCTTCACCATGTTCACTCGACGCTAAGCGATATCAAATATTATTACGATTGTATTGCGTACAAAAAATAATTGTATAAAAAAAGATAACATGTTTTTAAATATGAATTAAAATTAAATTTCAGGTCTTCCAGAAATAAATTTACCTGCACTAGATCCTTTGAAAATCCCCAAAATAAGAATTTTGCAAGGTGACGGTCCTGTAAACGTAAACGCTGCTCTTGATGACGTCACCGTTACGGGTTTTGGACGTACACAAGTGTTGCAGAGCCAGTAAGTGACCAGTTAACGTTTATATCGCCCTAGTACTTTGTGCGACTGTTCGTTCAACTCGTCGAGGAAATGCGGCCGATGACGACCGAAGAAAAACAATCAGAGAAAAGTGAACAGAGTAAATTTTATATGCTGAGTCTTTTTTAAATATCTTTCTACGAATGTTCAAAATGATCAATTTTATTTAATATATCTCTAGCACACATACGTTAGTTAATTTATTTCTTTATAAGATACACCCTAATGTGCTTCGCTTTAGGACGTAGATGTAATATAATGAGTTTTTTAGTTATATAATTTATTAATTGTGTTTTTTTATTATTCACAGAGTCGACAGTAAAACCTATGACTTTCACACTACAGTTCATGTTCCAAAAATAAGAATTGAAGGTACATATGACTTAAAAGGAAAAATATTATTGATTCCGTTGGTGGGACGTGGAGTCTGTTGGTTTGAACCAAGTAAGTAGTATATATTTATGGCTTTACCTGGAATGTAAAGGAAAATACCAAAAAAATAATTTGACTATGTTATGATTCGCAGCTAACATGACAATTGACATCATAAGTGATGTTAAACTTTATGATAAAGACGGCTTCGTATTTTTCAACATTACCACAGCTCATGTGAAATATGCCATAGGAGGACTGAGATTGAGAATGAATAATCTATTTGACGGTATAAAATCATTAGGTATGTATATGACAAATATTATCAAATTAATATTACTATTACAATTTTCTGTAAAAGCGCCATCTATCGAAATATTCATGACACAAGAAAAAAAATTGACTCAACTAAAATGCGGAGCAGTGCGTTTGAATCTAAACTGAGCGCAGTGATACTACTCTACACCAGATGGCGCTGACATTCGTCCACGAACCTCCTATTGATACATAATTTCCTAGTACTAGCATGTTGCAAAATTGCAACGTTGAATACCAGAGGGCCAATTCTCGTTTGCGCAAAACAAGAAAAGGAAACGAAAGTGTAAAATTTAGGTGAAAAGGAATTAAAAAAGAATGTAAAGAAATATTTTATTCCACAATATTTGTTTATTCGTCCCACCAAGCTTTTGATTCCCTTTAATTTTGTTCTATTTTTTATTTTTCAGAGGATAGCACGAATGAATATTTAAATGCGAATTGGCGGCCAGTGTCAGAATCTTTGCGACCAATTCTAACTAAAACAATTGAAGACATTTTACTAGGTTTCATGCAACAAATATTCCATAATTTACCAGCTAACTTTATGGTTGGAGATGTTAAAAATAGTTCACCGAATAAAAAGAAAATTTAGAAATATTTATCAGTACTATTTTAGTTTAATATCTAGTACATTATAGATATATTATGAGTTCTTTTAAAAAACTCAACTGTCGGCATTAGGCGCAATGTAAAAGGGAAGTCCACTCTTTTCAAAGAGAACTCTTCGCAATCTTGCCTCTTGATTTAAAAAAAAGACTTAAATGTTTAATGAAATGTTTTGTAAGACTTGAAATCCTTGTTTTTGTTGTTTAATATTTAGATATCAACTAACTATAGTTCTTATATTTAATGTATGATCAAGTTTTATGATCTTCTTACTTTTCTAAGTTTACGAAATACAAATTATAGTATGTAAGTAATATTTTTAGAATTAACATAAGTATGTAATATTATGTCGTAAATTTTACGGATTTGATACCTGATAGTGTGATTTATATTGTAAGATGTGAAGTTAAGAAATCAAAACATAATAAACGAAATTGCTTGTTTATCTTATACCATTATAATTTTTCCTTAAAGATAAATGCCATATTGACTGCTTAAAATCCCTCACAAAATTTTTAACGAATGTGATGGCTAAATGTCACGTTTCACCTGTTATTTTCAGGTAAACATGCCAAGGTTACAGATTCGCTATTTATTTTACGCGACTGATTATAGCCATGTATTCCAATTTTGAAATATCGTCATTAAGCTTTATGAATTTTCTTTTTAAGAAGAAAAGGGTTTTTCTTCCTTTTATGAATTTTATTTGTCTTAAGTAAAAAAAAATATTTTTATTTTTGGATCTCGCATTCGCATTTTAATTATTTAAGAATTGACAATTCTTTGAATTGAATTTCGAGATATTTAAAATCATTTTACCTGCCAAATGGGACGTCCAGGCATTTTGTTTAGGTTAAAAATTCAAATCACAACACCACACTTCACTCGCGTGCGTTTGGCGCGTCTGCCACTAGATGGCTCTCTCTCAAGAGTGGAGAACTAAATAAGCGCTGCTGAGTCACATATCGTGTTTTATACGGCAGCAGGATGATATAGGTGTAAACGTGAGTGAGAACCGACATTACGCAGAAACTCAAACGATGGCCCAAAATATCCCCTTACGTATCCAGAATAAATGTTGAAATGTTTCCATACCATTAAATACCAATTTCTTGAAATCCACTTTGTTACTTACAGATCACGGTATACTCTCAGTTCAGATGATATTAAATTTGAAGCGGGTTGTTTCATCAGGCGCTTAAAAATGATGTTATTTAGGGAATTTTTCATATTTTATTACGAGTTTTTAAATCCCTTACAATCTTATTTGATTTGTTTTTTCTAGTTTATTAGTTAGTAGATGTGTTTGTTCGGGATCACATCTTGTTATCTAATTAGTTATTCAAAGCAGTAAAAAATATATATTTTTTATTTCCGAAAACAATGCATTTTAATTTAATTTTAAATCCTACGTTTAGGGTTAGCTCCAGAAAAGGGAACACCATGAAATTTTATATAGGCGTGAACGTCTAGGTAAAATTTCATCATAGCTCGTCCGAAACATCCTTATTACCTGGCTGCTACTCTCAAGGTTAGCATCAGGTAGAGGAATTCCTCAGTTACATATCGTATATTTAGTTTTAAATTATTTTTTATAGCTCTTCCACGTCCTGTAACTTGTGGTGTACGAGTTAAGATGAAAATGATCAATTGTAACGATTCATCATCAATAATCCTCCATACCTGTTTGCTTCTATTTTCGTAAAAGCTATAATTTAATCCTGAGATTTTTGTATAATCATAAAAAAATCCAATTTAATATTACTTACAAAATACCAAAAGACTTGTATTTAAGTAAGCAGTTTACACAAAAACAGCACAATTCGTTCGAAGATCCAGGTTAATTAGAACGTGAAAAACTTATTTTAAAATATACATACGAAATACGACTAACTTTGTTTATTTATAACAAGCACAGAATCTGCATGTGTCTGGAGAAAACCACAATTTTGCAGTCAAGAAATTTTCGACATTACTTACTGTATATGAGCGTGATAATATCAAGAATGATGTTGATTTTGGGTCATATGATCGATATGACCTATTATATCTATTGGTGGATGGAGAATTGAGATTATGTGTGCTTAAATATAAGAAATGGAACGTTCGTGTAATAAAAATGCCTACAATTTTTTTAGGTATATATTTTTTTTAAATCGTTATATCATGTCGTGAAGGACCAACTGAAACAATTAAGAAATTATTTAAATAAATTATTCCATTATAAGGAGTAGTGTCTTTGGATTATGGCGGTTATGCTGTTACGTGATGACATACTTACTTTTTAATAACATTTGAAATCAAAAATTTGGTACTTAACTAAAATTCTGAAGCTACTATTTTTTTAATATCTCTACTCTTGCTGTCTGG
>DWPA01004276.1:0-13002 GCA_018251375.1 Calpodes ethlius | reverse complement strand
CAATATTAACTCGATCGTTAAACTATGATATTCCAATTAATAAATACTACGTGTTACCCACGGCTCCACTCGTGTATGAGAAAAGAACAGCAATAAAAAGTTTGCCAATTCCTTTCTATCACTGGTTGATAGGCAACGCTTTGTTATTGGACACTCAGTTGAATTTGGTTAAAATATAAATTGTAATGAATCTTTCCACAGAAATGAGTTATTTATTTGTGATTAAAAGTACCCTTAGTACTCGTCGGTTTTCCAACTATCTCCAAACCAATTATCGTATCATAGCGACGCTCCGTTGCGCCGTGAAAGAAGGACAAACAAATACACTTTCGCATTCATAATATGAGTATGGATAATATTAAAATAATGTTTATAACGTAGGACATACACACTAAATAGGGCAGCTAAGATGTAAAACAGTAGAAGCGTCTTTTGTAACAGCGGAGGCTTGAACAAGGGCGCGATCTGATCCCACAACGATCTCAGGAATGAGACCTCGCTGGTCACGGCTGGACATTCGTCTAACAATATTATCTTCTTCACCTGTCAACATACGGTGTTTTGTTACCTTATTTACTTATATTTGATTTAATTGACTATTATTAATACACCCATTTTTATGTTAGATCTGAAACAATACAAATGTGAAGTTTGACCAACAATATGACCAAAAATAGAAAAGTAGAAAAGGTTAAGTACTTAGGAACAAGACAAGTCAAGACCTGATTTAGACAAGACAAGACAAGTGGCTTGCAACTAGGGATGACAGACTCAGTCTTTTCATTATTTTTATTCTAAAAGAACTTTATAGAAATTGATACGTTGTCATACCAACCGGATAGATGCCAGTTCCTCCATTTCTTTTTCTAATCTTTCTTAATATCTCTACGGCTTCCGAGGTCCTTCCAGCATTTACCAAGTATTTTGGGCTTTCATAGAAAAATTCCAATAATACTGCACTAGAACTGAGACCCATGGCCAAAGTTAGGATAAGCAATCTCCACGGTTTAAATACTATGAACCCAAGATCGTAGGAAAAGTCCAATCCCAATACGATGTATGCATGTGCTAAAAAGTATAATAATTCAAAGATCGACTCAACAAAATAATCTTAAAATATTATAATAAGAAATACACAAAACTGACAATAGAGATAAAGTAAAAAACATATAGTTATTTGAGTTATAAGATACTAATTACGTTGTGGATTTCCACAAAGCACTACTTATAAGTACTGTAACAATTGAACCAACTGTCGAATCCACGGCTGACCCACGAATCTACCGTGACCGTGAACTGTTTATTATAACGGTAAATGGAGGTGAGTTGGATAACCAATTAATAAATGAAATACCAATAGATAATACCAGTGAATACAGCAAAGCAACACATGAGGGCGCTCGTCAAGATCACTACGTAGCGGTCCTTAATGCGGACGCTGCACGACTCGCCCATCAGTGTGTAGCCCATCGATTGAACACCACTACTCCTGAAAACACCAAAATCGCTGAAGACCGTACCAAATAAGATGTAGTGCGGAACAAGTTGATTATTGGAAGAGGTCACGACCCTCGGTCATGAGGATAGCGTGCAAGGAGGACTCCTGAAAAAATATTTGGTTCTTGTATTCATTATCAATTTTTTTCTTCGTATATTGATATAAGATACCATTACCACGTGGTAGTCAGTCATTTAAGGAAGATACGTGAGTGTTGGAGTTATTTTGTGCAATCTTTATAACTATATATAATGTGTAATGTTTATATTATTTTAAACTTTTTTTTATAAAGCGAGAATTCAATTTAAAATAAGAATATTCAAAATAGTATTATTTTACGTTCACTTTATTCTAATTCTTAATTAAAACTTATAACAAAAGTTACTTACAAACTGCTACTGAAAAATTTAAAGACAGCCAGTACAATAAAGTTTGGAGATAAGGCGCTCAGGGCGGCGAATAGAAAACTTCCCCACAAAGCAACAGTCATAGATTTTTTCCGTCCGCGCATATCCGAGAGATACCCGTGCATGTATGCTGAAACTATTGGCCCTGGGGAAATAGAAAAGACAGCATTCATCACTGATATTATGACCTAATCAATATAATGTGCAGAACTCACAACGATTTCTTTAAAACGTCGTGACATACATACATATACAACTATTCATATCATTAAAAAATATACAGACACAGTTTTTACTTCAGCGTATATTACAAAGTTTTCGTTCGTTTCTCGTTAGTCTACTTCAAAATTTTCAGGACGAATCAAAGTTAAAATAACATAAGAACTCCACTGGAAGTGTTTAATTATTCCAATTGTAAAATACTTTCGAATCATGTTAAGTAATTCGTTTTTACAAATTGGCTGAAATTTAAAATTTACATATCGTGTGTTGATATGCAAATGTGTTGCACGACCTTTAACTTCGCAACATAAGGATTATAATTCGACCAAAATTTAAAAGTCCGTCGTTTGGGGTGCTGTGAAATGCAACAGATGTGATAAAACCTTGTGTTGGACATCATGATAGCTGTTACTAGCTCAAAATCAAATCACAATTAGCCAAATGGAATTCTCCAAGATTTGCCAACAGGGCAGACGTTTTTCTGGAGGGATGGATCTTTACGCAGCAATTGCGCTGAAGGACAAAAATGCTATTAGTGCAGTTCAGTATATTAGCTATTACATTAAATAAAATTTTATATGAAATAAAATGATTCATTTAATTTGCTACAAATTTTCAATTGGATCGACGCATGTTAATTTCTTGTGTCTCGTCTGGTAGTTTCAGTGAGAAACCTCAAGAATGAGACTTTTCTAATACTTAGATAAATTAAAGTATAAAAAAGATTTTCATTAGATTCTGTGCCATGTACAAGAAAATAACTGCGATTAAATAAAACAGAACCCTAGCGAGTTCCCCCTACGTTTGAATTTCACTAACTTACCCATTAAAGGTACGCTCAGTAGAAAGCTGGTCTGGCTGTGCGACATTTGCAGGTCGCAGCGGGCGGCAGCCACCACGTACGCGAAGCCGAACATGTCCAATGACATCGACTGGATCGTCAGAGCCAGGGCCACCAACAGGCTTATGTTGTACCAGCCGCTACCTGAACCATAATAGTAATGCTATTTAATAAACAGTCGCATCAGAATACTTCTAAATTGTCCGTACGTGTAGAAGCGTAATAATACAAAAGGATAATGTACCTGACAAATATACGAAGACTTTAACCATAATTATTGGTTAAAAGTTGCATTGTAAAAGTCTAGAGAAGGTTTTATCAATCTTACAATACTTCTGATTTTATAACAACAAGCAATGCCAAATAACTTTAAGGTAATGGCTTACGTGATGTATGGACATTTGAGTTCAACGTGCGCTCTGGTTAACTATGAATTACACAGTTAAATATACGGAAATATAAATGGTAATTTAATTATTGCAAGGCGAGCAAGTGTTTTCCTTTTCATATGACGTCACTTTCAACGTATATAGATGTTTCGGTTGCGCTCTGAGCATAAGAGGCATCAAATTGAAGGCACGTGGAAACCGAAGCGGCACTTCATAGAATAAAAAAATCAACTGAATGGATGAACTTTCAAAATTTACCTGTTAAATTGATTGCTTCATCATAAGTATACACCTTCTCCTCTTCCTTACTGCACTCGTTGTAGACAGCATATTCCGTTTCATTTTTTTTGCAATACTTTCCGTGTGCCAGTATTTCGTCTAATTTCAGACCCATTACTTCAAAACGATAAAATAACCGATTTACACAATGAATTTAAAAAAAAGTACAACTAATGCCGTAATACGTGAACGATTTGATTATTTCGCTGAAATAAATTATGAAACACCGTTATGTGAAGTTGTCATGGTTATGCTATAAAACTGTTCAAACGAGACATTAAACTGTTTCATTGAACACGAAGATACAATACGCACAGGTGTTCACCACGTTCAGTTTAATTAAATAATGTTAATGTGGCGTTGAACTTGAACGAATGATTCTTCAGTAAACATGATCGAACGACACTTTTCAGTGTACGATAGCTTGAATAATTATCATTCAATAAGCGTAAACGAAATCCGGCCAAATGTATATCTGGCTAAGTGCATTATCGAGTTCTATAGTTGTGACTTGACAATTTTATTACTGATAAAATTTTTAGTTAGCCTACCTAGCAGGAACAAATATTTTTCTTTTATATTCGTTATATCAGTATCATGAATTTCTTCACATTTCCAAAACTAACAAATTGCTGGTAGCGTACGGTCACTTGATTCTAAAAGAAATGACAGCTTCGAATATCATGAACGGATTCCTGGACAGATCAGATCGGAAGCAACTTCAAAAACGGAGCCTCAATTAATCAAGATCTTTGTTGGCGTATGACTGTGTACCGATTACGAAGACGGTTTAACCTATATGAATGATTCAAACAGTATTCTTTAGGAAATTTTAACAAGTCGGTCCGACATAAACATGGTGAGGATCTTACGATGAGTTCCAGGGATACTGGGTGGAAATCCTCAAGGTATGGAAGTAATTCGAACATGTGTAATGATGTTTTGTGTTATTAACATTATTATTACACAAGTAGTTAATTGACCATCTCATGACCTACTGACTTGAGCTCAAACATAGTTGTACGTTAGTCATTTGTTATTTCATACCATTAAGTTGATATTATTGGAGACGTTTAGTCGTTTGTATGTTTTTTTTATAAACTAACGAAGAAAATGTCTTAGCTTCAATCGACTTTCAAAATGACATTTAAAAACTCATATTTCATGATTTTGTTCATTTATTACAACAATGTAGGAGTTAAAACTGTTTGTCCTCGTGAGTCCATGAACAAACAATTCCACTTACCTTCCACATATTGTAGTAGGTACTTACATTAAATTACATTTATAAAGTTATCATAAAATAATATATTGTCCTATAAATAATACCTCAAGGTTATGTAAATTTAAAGTTTAAATAACTAGAAGTCACACATTCATAAAATCCACTCGTATTTTTCATTCAGTAAATAAAATTGTTTGCGTCACATATAATGGAAGTCTGTTAATGATTTTAATAATTCTGCTAAATTATATTTTAATAGCTCTAAATTTGATTTAAAACATCGTAGTCATAAAATATTGTTATTGTTATACTATAAAGAATTTAAGTCTTAAACATCATAATAATTAAAAACATATTATAATGAAATCTTCATTTATTAGAGGCAATAAATAATCCTTTAAATAATTGTTAAAATATCTGAAAGTATAATACGATTATATAGTGATAAATATTTATAGTCAGTATAAATATAAATTGTATTTCTTTATTTTATCTAGGTGATTCAGTCAAGTTCTGCGTGTAGTGCACTTTTTACTGAATATAGTAACGAATAAAGAAATATTAGTGATAAGGTGCCAGTTAACAAGCAAATTGATATCCAACATTTTTCTTAGCTAGGCACTATTGTAACCCTTTACAGTAACACAACTGTGACGAAAAACCTCGTTAACTTGCAAGCTATAGTCAAATTAAAATAAAAAAAACAATTAACTATAATTTTAACAAATATTTAATATACTTCACATGGAGTTACATTGTATATACAATAATCAAAATCATAATTTCTTGGGCGTATCTGCTGGCAGTAGGAGAGCCACCATCGCGCTACCTGCAACAAACAGAATTACAACCCCACGATTAACTATAGTTGCACGTAAGTCTTTAAGACTTCGGGTACTAAATTGTGATTCTTGTATTTATTTTAAAACCTGACAAATGAACAGGCAGGTTACATGTTGATGGGTGATCACGACCGCCGATGGGCATCTGTTCACAAACACTTGAAAGTCAAATTGTATTATCACGTCAAAACCCGTGGCAGATCACGGAAGAAGCAGCAGTGGGCATACTGAGGTATAGCTGCATTAGGGTAGATTTATAATCTGTCCTCAATTTTACGCATGCCGGCGTATTAGAGTATCCATACGGGCTAATGACCAGCATCCGCTGTCACCGCTTCACATAAAGATCATATTAACTACTACTGTCTTACCTTAGTTAGCAGCCAAGCGGCTCATAGTGTTTCGGCTGAGGGGTTGAAAGTCAATTCTTTCTGTCTCTACTTTACTTTATTCGACAACCCATCAATGATTCTTTTGGAGCAGCTGATTAGCAATAAGTAAGATTAAATAGATCAATCACTCACTCAAAGTATACGCTCCCCAAGCATACAAAGATTCCTCACAGTATGTGAAGGTATAAGCTCCCACCAGCTGGACGCCTGCCATCCCACTTATGCGGGCCACCATCACCCCCAGACATGATATCATGCCACTGAAATAGAACAAATCTATACTAATATTATAAATGCGAAAATGTGCTTATTTGTTTGTCCTTCTTTCACGGTGCAACGGAGCGTTACTTTGGTAGGACTTTTAGTTTGGAAATTGTTGGAAAGACGTCGAATACTGTAGGCTACTTTTTACCGCTCATTTTTGAGGAAAGATCCATTACGAAATATATTTCAGCTAAATTAAAGTGCTTATCCACAACGCGTTGCCTGGCAATCATTGATATTAAGAAATTTAAAGCCTTTTTATTGCTATTCTTTTAATACACGCGGGTGGAGTCGCGGGCAATATCTAGTAAGAAAAAATACACTACGTACCTACATAGGTATATAAGTACCAATAATCACTTGAGTAATAAAGCTGTGTCTATATCGAATAGGGCAATAAAGAAGCGGCCATTCATACATACATTCACCAAGTTATTTAAGAGTAATTTCATGCTACCCACATGGTTGTTACATCCTAATATGTTTTAGTCGTATTCTCCTTTAAATGATTATTAACACTAGGTATTTTTCTACGTATACAGTAAAACATGGTCCTACCGGTGACGAGTTGGGTAGAGCTCGATGAAGTAGCAAAAAACTATGCCCATTACAAAACAGTTCGTTTGCACGCCGAAGAAAACCACTATGGTACTGAACTTCTCTGTGATGAAAAGCATTCCAAAGCAGCACAGGCTAGAAAACACGGTGACACAGATGATCATGGCTTTTTTCTTGTGCGCCAGCTGGGATACCCCGAAATTAATGAGGAGGAACACCGTACCCTCGATAATTCCTATCAACAACGTTGCAAAAGTCACTTCTGAAGAGCAATCCTGAAACAATAGCTCAGGTTTATTAAGATAATGCAACAATTTATTGGCTTTCTGTGTGGCAGTGATAGCATTGATGGTTTGAACATCGTTTTCCTGAACATGGGGGCGTAAGTTCGAATTCTGCACGCTCCTCTAATATACAAAAAAATATGCGTGTATAAGGAAAACATCGTGAAGAAACCTGCAACCTGAGAGTTCTCCATAATATTCTCGAAGGTGTGTGAAGTCTGTCAATTCGCAATTGGCCAGCGTGGTAGATTAAGGCCTTTGCCCCTCTCATTGTGAAAGGAGACTCTATTCCAGCAGTGGGAGAGTTCTAAGTTGTGATAATGATGTTTATCTTTTAGAACATTTTGTTGAGCTGTTCACTTACGTCACTCTCCGTATAGGACTGTTGTCGTGAATTTAATAAATTGCAAAAATTCCCAGTAACGTTTTTGGGAAGCACAGAAGAGTCATCGAAAAATGCACGTAGTAATATCGGGATCCAGAGGAAGAACCCCGTATTTCTGAAATCAAAACATCTCATAAAATGTGTGTTTGCAAAATAAAAATAATTTTATATGTGTGTTTGCAAAATTAGATTTTATGGTTCCTAACGTCCACTCTTTAAACCCTAACTAGTCTGTAGTAATTGACTACAGACTGAGAACTGATAGCAAAATATTTCCAAATGAAGGACTCAAGAGACTGCGATTTGACGAATACAGAGTAATGTAATGATTTCAAAAAAAAACATGTAAAGGGAAAACTTTGTGCAGGCTGCATGCACATTGCAGAGAAAGATTTTGTACAGTAGTGTCGATGAAGAATATACGAGAATGACAATGTCAGGGGGTCATTAACAAGTAGCTCTTTGGCAATATGCAGTAGGGTAATATTTCAAACGCACAACGGGTCATTAGTAGTTGTGAAAACTTACACGCTATAAATGGCAGCCGTGATGTAAAATAGTTGCAAGGTCCGGGGCAGTAGCGGAGGTTTGAATAATGGTACCGTCTGATCCCACAGCGACCTCAGGAATGATACATCGCTGTGCCGAATGTTGTCCGCCTCCAACAATATAACATTCATGACCTGCGTTCCGAAATCAGATTTTCATTAATTAAGGAGTACCTATTTTTGTAACGTTTCCATTTATATTACGCCTTCCTTTATACCATAATTGTTTCGCACTTGTACACCATGCTAGAAACAATGCATCATCGGAACTAAAGCAAGGTGTAACATTAACTCCTTAGCATAAGAGGAAATAATTGTGAATCAATTTGCAAAAATTAACCCACTTCACTTTTTTGTTCAATAAAAGCTTGTAATATTTATATAAAACAGCAACACTGTTAAGCGTCATAATTTCCAAAGCATGTAATACCGACCGGATAGTTACCGTCCGCGAGATTTCTTGTTTTAATTTTTCTTAAAATCTCCAACGCTTCCGAGGTTCTTCCAGCATTTAATAAAAACTTTGGGCTTTCGTGGAAAAATTTGAGCAACACAGCGCTGACACCGAGGGTCACCGCCAAGGTTAGAATCAACAACCTCCACGGCTTAAAAGTAATAAATCCCAAGTCATACGCAAAGTCTAACCCCAACACGAAGTATGCATGAGCTGAAAGTAACATTTAAAATATTAGATTGTTTACCCAGGGGAAAAGGGTTAAGTAAAGAATGTTTTTAAATTTAGAGCGGATCGAAAGATTCTACAATAGAATCCCGAGTGCAGCTAAGGATTCAAAAAGCGTCACTCGAACTTAAAATAGTTCTGATCCTGAAGTAAACTTTTTATAATAATATGCTTAATACTATAATATAGTACTTAAGGACGATACATTTTATACTTTTATTTATTTAGTACATACAACCCAGTGCAATACCCGTAGATTTATTCTATTTACCTAAACAAAATTCTAATTTGAGTATACAAATACCAGCTTAATTGGTTCGTTTTTTATTTTGTTCACAAATTCGTTTATTTTTGGCACACGCGCGGTTTTACTTTGTACATGCAATGTGTGTGATTGACCCCTTTGATGATTTGAACTTTTACGGACTATATCCACATTCTGAATTTATTGTTTAGCCCAGGGGATGGCATGATATTTGCCTTGATTTTAGTATTAGCGCCTAGCGGCATCACCTAAGTAAACGTTAAATAACCCGATTAAATTTGCTTAGCTACATTAATTAAATAATTAAGGGCATAAATTTAACTATGGAAAAAACATTTAAAGAGATGCTAGTAGAAGAATATTATAATGTCGTTGATGTAGATTACACATTACTTCCACACTTAAAATAATCATGCTTTAAATAAATATATTTTTACTGTGCGTATTAAAGAGTCAAGCATAAATATTAAAGGCCACAATTTATATTATTCTCTGAATTTCCAATATTACAAATATCATTATGCCACATTTGTTTTTTACACACCTGTATATATAAATTATATGATAACTAATTTTTACCACTGCTCCGCTTGCGTGGGAAAGAAGTGCAGTAATAAAAAGGTTGTCGACGCCTGTCTATCATTAGTTAGCAATATCGCCTCCGCTTCGTATAAAACATATACACCGACTAGGCTAAGATCAATCTATGAAGCAACTCATGGAGTAGGTAATCAGTTTCATTCATTGTTCGTCTAGTCTACAGTCCTTTAATTGACTCTCTCGCTCTTTTCCGTATTAGTAATATACATCAGTTTAAATCAACTGTAGGTTAACCCACGCACACTTACGAGCACATAAACTAGTGTGCTAACATTGTCTTAAAATATTGTAATTCTACTCCAATTATAAAAGCGAATGTTCGTAAACATTTTGATAACATTACTGTATTAATGACACTGCAAGGAGACATTATAGACAAAATAAATTAAAATTCGAAGTGTTAAATTGATAATTACAAAATAAACTAGTTTTACAGCTACATAGATAAGATACCGGTATTGTGGTATAATGTTATAGGCGAGAACCTTAGAGCATCTTGGTGTATTTTTACATACATATGTTTTATGAGAACCTAATTCATGAATTTAAGTGTAAGGGCACAAACGAAGCGCACAAGCAAGACGAGTTGTGTCGATAAGTTAGTAACATCGGACGCGGTTGGCAATACGAGGGGTCATAGATAGAGAATACCAACAATTTCCCGACTGCTTTCGTACTACGTAGGGCACCTAAATCGATTAGTCTCGGTATTAGTGCAGGGACCAGTAAAAGCTAATGTTAAAAGAATCACAACCAACGTACTGGTGAAGACGGCAAAGCCGCACACAATGGAGCTGGTCAGGATCAGCATATAGGTGCCCTTAGTGCGCGCGGTGCACGACTCCCCCAGCAGGGTGTAGGCCATAGACTGCACACCGCTGCACCTGAAACAATTTTAAAAGGTGGTAAACCCATGCACGGTTTGGCCGGGGAGGTACCACCGCCTCACCTATTTCTGGATTTTTTGGTGACAATTGTCTTATAAGCAATCGAAGCGATTCGTTGCGAAGCGTGCTCGGTGCCGCTTACACATATATTATAGGTGAACATCTGTACTGAGGAGTAGCAACCCTTCTATGATTTCTAACTCGATTTAACAGGACCAACCTACATTGTCGTCAAAGTCATCTACTTCGATAGTACTATCGAATTATGGCAACTATTGATGTATGCTAAACATATTGATTTTTTTTCAAATAGTAAACGTTACTTACATACTACAACTCATAAACTTTAATACTGCCAGAACAATAAAGTTGGGAGACAGGGCACTCAAGTATGACGTGAAGAAGCTTCCCCACAGAATAAAATTCAAGCACTTCTTGCGACCGCGCGTGTCCGTCATGTACCCGAGGAGGTACGCCGATGTCACCGCTCCTGAAAATGGACAATACACATTGTGTCATCGAGTTTATTGATCTGTGATATCAATATAATTATTGTTATGTGATACAAACTTTTAGATATTCGAACACCCGATGATATATGTTATAAACGTGCGTTCGTCTGTCTATACTTCCATCTCACACAGTCATATACATATATATAGACTATAAATAAAACAGTAATTTTTTTTATGTACATCTAGAATAATTCTTGCCCAAAAACCTCGATAATAATTCTTCTTTTAGTTTGGTAAAGTATTTAATCTAAAAACCGAGCATTCAATCTAGTAGTATGAACATCTGCATCTCTCAAGACATCACAGATGCGGTTCCCACCAAGAAACAAAAGGGGAGAGAGAACTAGCTTTCGAGTCGCCAGCCGGAATTCGCTGTCGTTTGGCGGCAGACCTAAGCAAAAGTGAGGTATCTAGCCAAACAGGCTAAGCGCAAATATAACAATTCAAGTAATAATGCACGTCTTAATAACACAATTAAACTTTGCGAGAAGTGCTGCCACTAAGCAGAACCGGCTTCTGTCGCCACCTACAACGTCATAGTTTAGTTATCTACCGGCATGTGTTTGGAGTCAGTATTCCAGGCCGCCTCAATTCGGCCAAATAATAATTGATATCTTTGAATTTAGATCTTTCATGAAGTTCACAACTCGAGTTGACAACCTTTGTTGAAGTGGTTCGTACGGATTCGCAAATCTTATATATAAAATTCTCGTGTCAAAATGTTTACTCCGCCGAAACGGCTGGTCTGATTTTTATTAAATTTTATTTGCATATTCAGTAGGTGTGAGAATCGGCTTTTAGACAAAAAATGTATACCTAATGTGGATTTGAAAATACACACAATCTTAACCTTAATGTTTTAATAGTCATTTAAGTAACTTCATCATTTTTCATCCTGCTCGATAACTGATTGTTTATCGTCATTTTTGTCAATGTTTTTCACTCTGTTTCAATTAAAATTTCCCTGAGCATATGGCAATTATTATTATTAAAGTTTATTATTAATAGAAATAATTTATATAGCAAATCAACGTCTGCCGGGTCAGCTAGTAAAATTATAGATTAGTCATTCTACTCACCTATTAAAGGTACGCTCAGTAGAAAGCTGGTCTGGTTGTGCGACATTTGTAAATCGCAGCGAGCGGCAGCCACCACGTACGCGAAGCCGAACATGTCCAGTGCCATCGACATAACCGCCACCGCCAAAGTTGCCAGCAGGGTTGTATTGTACCAGCCATTTCCTGAACCATTTCTCTCATCAGTACCACACTAAGTCCGCCTATTTATCTGTACTGAATACAAGAGGAAGATCTCCCACCGGGGTAGTAGATATAGCCTGAGACCAGTCGAGCTCCAATCGTTCATGAAGAAACTTGTTGTTTATGGAAGCGTTGAATAAACCTTGAAGAACTTCATTCAGGTCGGGCATGACGTTACAGTATTACGTATAGGGCATTGTCACCACACTTTCGTATGAGTTCTGCAAAATATCATTGTTGGCGCGGATTCGGGCGCAGCAGATTGGAATGCCAACGCTGATTTGCCTAGCGATATCACGATACTGATAATGGACTGGACATTGAGATGTTTGTGGCCAGTCTTGATAAAAGGTTAGGCACGGTGGGTGGTGAACAGTGAAGTGCGTAGAAACCATTAACGTTCCAAATTGTGTACAAGGAGAGGTGATATCGAAATTGTCGTTGTGATTGTAATTGTTTCCTCGGATGTTATTGTGTATTGTAGAATTTACGATTTGCTTTCATTAAACATAAACATAAACGCTAACACACTCATATCCCCGCAGTAGGATTCCATGTGTCACGGGCGGCATAGACAACCCAAATAACACGTCACTAACACCCATGACCCGAGAACAAATATTTATCTGACACATAAATATCTGTCCGGGCTGGGCATCG
>DWPA01004275.1:0-13002 GCA_018251375.1 Calpodes ethlius | reverse complement strand
CCAACGATTTCCTTGCAATTTTGTATATAGGGGTTTTGGAGGAGACAAATCGACCTACCTAGGTTTTAATTTCAAAAAATGACGTTTTAACTGTGTTTTCATTGAATAAAAACCTCCTACAAGTCATTAGAATACGAAGCTAAATTTCGCCATCATTTACGAAGTTAAATAGCTCGGTCGGAAAATCGGGCGCGTTGAAAACCCGGGTTCAGATCTCGGTCCGATTGTTTCTTTTATTTTATCTCTTTTTTTCGAATTCCTTCTTTTTGTGAGTAAAATAATATATTTATTTTTATGTCGGTAAGATCAAACATTATTCATATTTTATCAGTAAGTAATTTACATATTTATGAGGTAAATATAATGTCAAAAAAACATGATGTACTAAAAAAACATCCAGACATCCACATTATTATTAACAGATATATTTAACTCACAAGTAATTCAAATTCAATTAAAAACATTTAAATAAATGAGAGGAACAAAATACTCAAAGGTAAGACTGAAACACCAATCCGCTCGGCTTCCTGTCTTGTTTCACGCTGTCAGCTTGCGACAGCCGATGTCTTTTCTTCAGTCAGCCATTATCATCGACCAGGATGTTACTTACAATATAATATTACACGTTCATAGCTCCACGGTGAGATTCCTTGTACCGTGGTGCCCATAAATAATAAAAGAACAACAGATATGGATCGGGAACAGAAACTTACAACATTCATATTTCGATCTCGCTGCAAATCGCCCAGGTGTCTTTGAAAGGCGCTCTAGTACAATAATCATTGCGTTACACAAGTCTTTTATTTCAAACAAAGATATTAACCAAATGTAATGATGACCATATAGGAATTATTCTATGCGAGTTGTGAATAGACCTATCTGTGACAGTCTACGAATAGATACTTATGTGACCACAATATTTTTGAACGAAATATTCAACGATACCCCATTCCATAGCTTAAACAAGAAAAAAGAACATCATCACTTAATAGATCGGGAGGGACTATAAAAGTTGAAGATTCTGATAAATATATCTCGCATTACTTATCAGTTTTAAATTATCTGAGCTGAGCAGCGAATAAACAATATAATACGAGGGAATAATAAGCGCTGCGTTTTCAGTACAGAACTTAAATGGTTGAACGTTTTTCTCTTAACTTATTTTTATCTGTATTTAATAATCCGCGCCACATTACTGGCTACTGGAAGCCCAATTTAAATCAGTGAATGACTTATAGATGAGATTGACTTTGAGGAACATTCTCGTTATTTTTTTATGTTGCTGAGATTCTCTTCATACTAATCTTACATCGAATGATTTGTAACCATTTGTTTAAGAACTTATTCACACAAAATCTTGTCAGTAGTAAGTTTTATGTCACGTACTTAATATCTTATGGGTCGAAAAGTCGGAACTAGATATTATATTGTCCTCCGTTTGACCTCAACGCACTACTTGTGAAAGTAAGGAACGATTGCGTATCAACTTCTATTAATAATTTCCGTAAAACTTCCTAGAGCGTGAATTTTATAATTTTTCTATACTTATATTATAAATACGAAAGTATGTTTGTTTGTTTGGCCTTCTTTCACAGCTCAACGGAGCTTCGCTATGGTATGATTTTTGGTTTGGAGATAGTTGTGAGGAGGACGAGTTCTATAGGCTACCTTTTACTTCAAAATAACGTCTTATTTTGGTGGAAAGATTCATTACAATATACATTTCAGCTGAATTAAAGGAAGTATTCAACAACAACAAAGCGTTGCCTGGCAACCTTTGATATAACTAAATTAACAACTCTTTTATTACTGTCCTTTTAACACGTGGGCGGAGCCGTTAGCAACATCAAGTAATTTATATATCAGTAAATGTTAAAATAACAAATTATTTCTTATCTTTATCCTAAAACTAGATTAATGTTCTTGAAACGCTCAAGCAATGGCTTGCGTTTATACGTGCAAGGAAAGGCAGTGTCGCAGTTACGCGACTTGAGGCATTTACCGCTATATGTTCCACGATCATACGATAGATTTACGCATATGCAGTAGTACTTAAAAGTGTAGTAGAAATATTAAAAAGTTATAAAATCAAAACCAGTTGCAATGATCACCTTCTTTCATAAAAACATCACATAGTTACACACCCTTATCAATGTTCTAACAAAGATCAGTTACACACATAGTTACACGCACAATTGAAAATCATACTTAAAATACTCGCAATTGATTTAATTTGAATCATAAGTAATATCAACGAAGGACATTATAACCCGGAAAAATAAAATGCACATGAACTCTTAAGTAACGCTTTGTAAACGTTGTATTTTGTTTTTACTTGACTTACATCTTCATTAATCGTCAAGTATTCTGACATAAAGTGTTATTTGGTAGAAACCACCCTTAAAGTATCAGGCTTTTTCAACGACTTCATACTCAGAACTTTCTTGATCCTGACATATGACTTGATCCGTCGCTATCCGACTGGGTGTGAGCCGATTACAAGTTTCAACCATCTATTCAAATACTTCATCGCGTAATGGGCTACCTTTACACTAGCTGGTATTTTTTAAAACATGACTTTTATTATAAATCCAAAAATTTAGTCTGATAACTTAAACAAATAACGCTTAAAAGCGCAATAGTCTTACGTAATATGTAACCATTCCAAGGGAATCTTTAACGGCTATCTTGGTGATATGATTTTACGGCCCCGTAGCCTAGTTGATATTGACCCTGCCTGCGAAGCGAGGGGTCTTGAGTTCGATTCGCCGGGGCAGATATTTATGTGACAGATAAATATTTGTTCTCGGGTCATGAGTGTTATTGACATGTATTTGTGTAGTCCATGCCACCCGCGACAAAGGCAATCCTACTGCGGGGGTATGAGTGTGTTAGCGTTTATTTTATTATATGAAAATTATGCATAACATGGAAACGAATATTTACTCTATTTTCCCTGTAATTACGAGTTAGGTATCTTCATCTACTCTCAAAAGAATACATTCCCCCTTCGTTCGGACATTGTGTGTATAAGTACACTACCATATTGCCACACAGATACACATTTTATGTTACACTTTAGTCTAAAATAATGTTAAGTAACTACACGTCTAGGCGTTATAAGTTATAGAATACTTTTTACCGCGACCAAACATCTTTTTCCTATGAGAAGATCCATTAGAATGTGAATTTGAATCCCTCCATAACCAAGCTGTACCATTTGCGAGCTTCTATGTTTGATTTTACAAACATTACTAAGTGAAATGGCTATATTTTTTTAAATATTAATAACAACATTGATACGATAATTTTTACGTGAATTCCTATTACCTGATAGGAAGACCTGTTTCTGTCGCTTATTACGATACCTTGTTCAACCAGCAGAGGATCTGTGTCAGTATTCCAGGCTTTTATTACAGCCAAAGTTGTAGTGTTTCGTCGATCCATTGTTCAACGCGGTAGACTAAGAGGTTTATTAATAATGCAAGCCCTTTATACTCTATACAACCTAGAAGTTAAGTTTCAACAGTTTTGAAACTAATTACAAACTAAATACTAAATGCAATGTGCATGAAGTAGTTTATATAGCTTATGGTTGAAGGAAAGTCTTATTTAAGGCTAGCCTAACCGGAATCGAAGTTGTTCCCGCACGTTTCACCCTTGATATTTTACCATTGTGAAGACACCCTTTACGGAAGGATGGGTCGTTCAAGACATTACGCATTGCTTTACAGGGGAATACTTTGCCTCGGCCCTCGACGAGGTCAAGGGTACCCGTACGTAACTTATAATTCAGAATAGTGATGCTTTAAGTTGATTGTAGGGTTGAACCCTGGAATAATTGATGACTGAAATTGATGGCAGGGTTTTCGAAGTAACAAATTAGTGCCATGAAATTTGCGGGTTCTATTTGAAGGAGTTGGAGAGTAATTTCCTGTTACGCATTATTACCGTAGTTTATTTTATGAAATGAATAGTATTCGGAGAGTGGTACGATTTTAGTCGTACGATTCAATCCGTGTAAGATTCGACTGGGGAGGTTCCACAGCTTTACCTATTTCTGCCGGGTAATAGTTGCCTTATAGCGATTGTATTCCTCTCCGAAGGGTACTCTAGGTTGCCAGTTACATTTATACAAGAGGCAATTATTTGCGGATATAAAAAAAACGAATATTATACTTTTCCACAGCTAGGTTTGGATCTCCAATCACAGTGTAAAGGGAATTGAACCCAGTGCTTCACATATGACAAACAATCAACACATATGACAACAATAAAAACAATCGTAAGCGTCTTCAAGACCAGCGAAGCAGTGCATGAAGATGCCTCCACTTGCTCAACGACTTTTATTTATGAAGAAGTCAATGCGCGGCTTATGGACTATCAACTGCGCGCTGCTCTAAGGATCTTGCAACCATCAGACTGCTTTTAATCACTTCTTCCATCAGCGCTGATCCTATTAGTAGGTGACTATAGCTGCTCCTGGGAATCAGCCACACTAAAGGCATCGGTACCGTTCAAGAAAGAAAAGAGAAAAAGAAAGAAAGAAGATTCAGAAGCAGTTGTTTATTGCATTTCAATAAACTAAAACATTTTCAACTTAAATTCTCTTCCAATGAAATACTCACCAGACAGTTTAGGTTCTTAACATCAAGAAGAGATTTACGTAACCTTATCGCATAAATAAAATAAATGATACGCTCCGTTTTCGATATTTTTATGTGAGTGTATCAATACCACATATATGAATAAATGAATGTCAATTCCCTTTTTTTGTCAATCCAGGTAGTATAAATATGTACATATTTATTACATAATTATTTTATAAGTGTCACGATAATTCTAAAATAAGTTCAACGTATATTTAATCAGGAATAAAAGAGAAATATTCCTGGGATTTTTAAGCAGTGCTAGAACATAACTTATATTCTCGCAACGATTTGATTGCGTTTGAATCTATAGAACGGTCCCTCTTGAAGCTCACTGCGATCTGTTCAACTTTGTTTAATCTCAAGTGTATTCGTGCAGGACGGGTAGTAAGGCGTTTTCCCTGTCCGATAAGCTACCATTCTCCTTCTGTGTTCTTGTGTTTCGGTTGCAATATCGTGCAGCTTCGATAGTTTAGTTATAATCAGTTTTCCTGCTTCTTGTTATGCAATGCAATGTTAATTAATGGGGACTATTTTAATTGCTAAGTATTTTATTCCTCACATGCTAAGTATAAGACCCAGTCCAAAACTCGAAAGATTTTTTTTTTGGTATTTTAAACTTGTTATTTGTAGTTAGTATTGTAGGTCATCTTGATGCGGTCAAAGATGTCCTAATCATTAGCCATTCCAGGAATTTAGAATGGAGCCCATTTCGCCACGTTGGTTATAAAGGATTATTTGTTGCTTGAAATAAATAACGATATATATTTATAACCTTCCGTTAAGATTCCTCGTGACGTGGGTGCCATGACGAACATAAAAAACAAGAACTCACACACGCAGACCGAGAACAGAAGTTTAAACTCTCTAAATGAAATTTCTGCTTCACTGGGAATTGTCTATATTAAATTTCACCCATAGTTCACAATTTTCCAGAATAATTCTCGGGATAAAATCTATCTTATATTCTTTTTAGGCTCTCAAATTCTCTCCGTGCCAAATTTCATCTAAATCAGTAAAATGGATTAAACGAGAAAAAGTAACGGATATACAGACAAGAGTTACTTTCGCATTTATAATATTTGTGTGGATAATAAAATGTAATGTCTGTAGCTCCTTTTCGTAATGTACTCCCGAAAGAATTTCGTGTTAGCGTGGATTTAGGTTCATCAATTTTGCCGCTAGCATTAACTTTCTTCCTGTTCCATTCATTTACTGATTCCGGTATTCACGTTGCTTTCTCTCTGATCTGTCGCCATATTTTAAAATATTTAATTGTTATTTCGCTTCGGTATAACTGATTTGGATGCCTCAAACTTTGCTCACACTTAAAACTTCTGTACCCATGTGGCTTAGTACAACTAATGTATTTTTACTTTAATTTGTTTGCAATCGAATTCATGGCATAAAAATTCCTAAACTACCCTATAGCATAATCTGAGTGTTCATCTATGTTTGATTTACTTTATTGGAATAAAGAAAATTATCTTTAAGCTAATTTACACGGGTCAGCACCCCTAGATAGTAAATGTTCAATAAAATTAGTGAAAGTTTCTTCAACTTCTGAATTAGAATTTCTCAGCTTATAAAAGGGCATCGACAGTCGAACTCTGAAAGTGTCCTCTTCAGACACTGCCTTAAAACTTTAAGAAGTCTAAACTTTAGAGGATTTAAAGAAAAGACGCTACTTAACGACTTATTGAAGTAAATTTATGGCTAATAAAGGATAATTAAGTGGGTAGATAATTCAGAAATCTGTCATATTATCCATGCGTATATTTATTATAATTATGAAACGACTCATATACTCTCATAGAATATGATTTAAAAATTATTAAGAAAAGATTTATAAATTACATGTCTTAAAAAGTTACGAAATAAGGTGTAAAAATGTTAATAAAATTATTATTTTAACAAACTTGCCGGTACCTAGCTCGTAGCATTATAAAGTCGATACAACGATGATTAAAGAAATAAATATTATGTTGGAACAAATGCGGTAGTCGGCCGGATGAGCGTTAAATTTTGAAGCGCTGAAGATTTGGAATCTTTCCGTCCTTAAAAGTTAAATGTCATTCATTTAAATTTACCAAACGAATTGGCGAACAAGTAAACATTCATTTAAATTATTGTTTATCTGTCTGTGGAAGCATATTGCAAAAACCACTGAATCAAATTATATGATATTTGATGATGATTATAATTTCAGCACGTTTTTCATAACGGAAAACAAATTAATTTCCGCGAAATAATAATTAAAAATTGCATATTAGTTCTGTAAAAAGGTTAATTATTAATTAATTGACAGTATATTGTGTGTAATTATTGAATAAATAATTATCTTTGTAATTTGTAGAACCTACAAAATTGGTAGCTAAATCGATAAAATGGGGTATCTAATATCTATTATGAAAATTATATAACGCCTGACGTAAATGAGTAGCAATATTTTAGGTGAACGTACTTATAGGTATTGGTTTATTGAATCAAAAAACCTCTTATTACTAGCTAAAAATATACGGATTACATTGTAAGAAACTTTGTTTGTAATATATCAGAATGATTAATACATTGTAATGAATTATTACGGAGATATTGTCATTTTTAATTGGAAATAAATCTAATTTTCTCATATTAATCATAACATGTCGTGATCTCACATAAGATTATTCAGAGAAATTGAACAGGAAAAGGATATGTCATTGACACTTGCACATAACTGTTGAATTGTATTACAATGACTAACACGGACTTGATTTATAACATACTTCCGGGATCTGTTTGACATGACAATTAATTAATATTAATCTTTATAAATAAAGATAATAAGGGTTACTGTATTATCTTTCCGTGAAACTTGTCTGGCTAGACTTGTCTTGTTCCGGTACTGGAAGTATAGATTCAGTTCCTTCTTTAATTTTTTTCTCCTTTCCTCCGTATTGGTGATGCTTATGGCGCCACTCAAGCCTAATGTTTAATATAACCACTTACAATTAGAGGGCTAGTCTACTGATTCTTGGGTTTTGATAGATAAAAACCAGACATTCGTCAGCTATATTAAAATCAAACTAAAAATTGGTAAATTGTCTATGTAAAGTGTGACACCATTGTTTGAAAATGTTTGTAGCGCGTCCCTCACTGACAACAAGGTACTTCCCGCGCGATACCGGTAAAGGATAGTAAGGCGCAAGTTAATATTGTTTTTTTAAGTCCTATGTACAACTTTACTCTGGAATTACAAGTTGATCGGATTATCAGCATTCCATTACCTGGCCATGCCATAATTGTTACCTGAAATAATATCATTTGTCATTTATTGGATAGTCCCCAGTAAAATGCCGTATGCTGTCCATTCACGGAGCTGAATCGAACGCCATAAGCGGATTTCGAAGCTATAATGCTATCAACGGTCTACGTTTACAAGTGTTCCCGTTCTCCGCTTGAAATTCGACCTTAATTCATTCCGACAAAAGGTAACTTTGACGGCCCCGTAGCCTAGTTGGTAGTGACTCAGCCTACGCAGCGACGGGTCCTGGGTTCGATTCTCGGCAGGGGCAGATATTTAAGTGACATTTAAATATTTGTTCTCGGGCCATGGGTGTTAGTGACGTGTTATTTGTATTGCCCATGCCATCCGCGACACAGGGAATCCTACTGCGGGGGTATGAGTGTGTTAGCGTTAAAAATTAAAAAAAAAACTTCACATTAAGAGTACTAATAAATATTTTATTTATTAAATGTATGATTTACATGTATGAAATGTAAAAATACGTTTTGTGCATTTTCCTAAGTGTAAATGTTCACTGTACCAACATTTAGACACCTACGTGCGTGCAGACTTCATTTCCACAATTATCTTACGAACGAGTAATTATCATCATCATCACAACTCATAACTGTCCCACTACTGGGCTCGGGTCTCCTCTCACAATGTAAGGATAAAGGCCGTAGTCCACCACGCTGGCCAAGTGCGGATTGGCAGACTTCACACACTTTCGAAAATATAAGAGATACCTCGTAGGTGAGCAGGATTCCTCACGATGTTTCCCTTCACCGAAGCAAGTAAAATTAACTTGTAATACGCACATAGTTTTGGAAAAGTAGAGGTGCGTGCAAGATACAAATTCACAACCCCTGTTCGGGAAACCAACGTTCGTACCACTGGCTATCACTGCTACACACTAACGAGTTAACCAATATTCTTATTAACTTAATACTTACAGGACTTACTTACTGACTAAAATCTTTCAGAGAGTCCTAGTCGAAATTTGTCATAGCTGTCCTGGGAGGCAGGAGATGGTGGTATTGCGAGATGGTTTACTACACTTACCCCTTAAAATGAGGTGATGGTAGTGGATGGTGTGAGGTGATGATTCTAAAAAAGAGGTGCAAATGATTTGCCTTCAAGTATTAATACTATAAATATTAGCATTAAAAGTTATATACAATCCCCGAGGCAGTTAGTAGTTATCCTGCTAGTAAAGTTTCAGGGTTGATTCCTGTCTTGACATTTATGTCAGAGAAGTTTGTTCTGTCGCAAGTGTTTATAATATTTAACAATGTTTTAACTTGTGTCGTACATTTAGGCAAAGCGTTTAAATATGTAATTTATATTTCCAAAATTTAGGGCATCTTGTTATGGACAAATTTAATGATGCGCAGAGTTACCGCCATTCAAAATGCCCTGGATTGGATTCCCAGCGAGGCCGAATTTGAATAATAAATTTCAATTTCTGATCTCGGTCTAGATATGTATTCTTGTATTTTTTGCTGTTCATGGCAACCACGATACAAGGATCCCTAGTGTAAGGTTACGAATGTGTAACATTATAAAAACCAGTATATCCATCCTTGACCGCGAATGAACTTCAATTGATGGATATTCTTTTCACTGTTGCTATCGTTACATCGCAATGAAGTTACTATGGAACCGGTTGGGGGGACTTACCGGATATCGTAGCTATTCCGCAATAATAGTCCGCAACATTTTTGTGGTTTTGTCAGGTCTCTAGCCTACCTCATTTACATTATGATTTATCACATTATAAACTGTTACTAAAGGATGATATTACTATATATTATCTTAAAAAAAAACAATAGATGTATACATGTTATTTTTGTGGTAAAATTTTGACTGGTGATATCTGTACATAAATATGAGTATAAAAACTATTAGAGAAGGTGATAGAAATAACATGACACTTATTTTTAGAATTAGTCAATATTTGTCTGTGTGTTTGTATCTACTAGTATTAGAAAGGGCTTAACCAATTTAAATATGGTCATTTATATTTAAAATTTAAGCTTTGAGTAACATTTTATGCTTGTCTAACTTTAAAAGATTTACACAAAGAATGTGGTCCAGGTGTATATAAAAATATCCTCTGCTATCGCAAAAGTACCGTTAGGAATAAACCTGGTAATACTGGGAACATAGCTGTCTAACAGGAGGGAAACCTTATCACAATGAAATACATCGTAGCGACGAGATTCAATGGGATAGTACAGAGACTATCTACTTCTGATATTAACAATTTGTGGGATTCGAGGATACAGTAATTACGCATGTTATTCATTGGGCAGAGGATTGCTTGGATTCAAAGATGAATGGAATATCTCACAAATTCATATTTCAGCAACACTACGTTTCTTTACCTTCTTCATTCATTACCAATTGCTAATCAAAAGACATAATGAATTATTAATTAATAAATAAATTATTACATAATTAATTAATCATTATTAATTTATTTCTGAAAACGATAAATATCGCTATCGTTCATTTCTGATTAGTCCGAAGGTTGATTGGTCCGAATACGTTTAGTTCTAAGTCCGCCTTTTGTACCACAATAATTTGGTATAATAAACTTAAAAAAAAAACAAATAAGTCCAATATGGTTTTATCTTTTTCTTTATTATGCTTTGTCTTTATTAAAATCAACACACAAAGTAAAACGAAATTTAACCTTATTAAAATCTTAGAATTACTCACCTCAACCAAGTTTACGTTACCTGGCTACTTATTCGATGGTATTTAAGTCGGCTAACTCGACAGTATTGCGACATTCGTTTCGTTGACCAGTCGATATGTTATCGCGTCCAAATATGGCAAAAATAATAACGTGTGTTCTAGTTTATCTCGTTTCGTGTGTGTACGCGAGACAGGTGTTTTACCCGCGCTATGCCAACCCAGATGCTATTGTGTTCGACGGGCCCACTAACTACAATGAATCGAGCAATGAAATCGAAGTAGATTATGAGGATTTTGATATAGACGTGAGATTTAAGGGAGAGGATAATAATTGTGGGCCTAACTTCCAAAAGGTCGGTGATCTCTGCTTTCCGAACGATTAGTTAAAAATTTATATGGGAGAGAGAGTCGTTAAATGAAGTGGTGTAATTTGGAGATGTTTGACGGTGTTCATTGCTGGTTGGCGAACCAGAGATGATAAACTTGAAGAACTGTATTTTGCAAGCGAAGTAACAAGGGAAGTGAATACCAAAGTGATTCGTTTAAATTTTGTGATGATGGAAAAAGTGTGATTATTTCATTTCTATGGAGTGAACTCAGTGATTGGTGAAAATAAGTTAAAAAATTTAAAGTGATTTAAAAATGGAAATTTAAAGATTAATATTTTAAAAAATAAACAAAGTCATTAGTTATTTTAGTTAAGATTTTTTTTTGTGTAGAGAGATTTTTTATTACTTAATTTATTTTATTTATTATTTAATTTTTACTTAAAACATTATATTTAAAAGTGTATTCTTAAACATATTATTGTTATTAGCGTAAAATAATAATAATAAAATAAAGTTATTATTCATTTGCAATTTTGTAACATTTAATAATACATAATAACATCTAATATATAATTTCTTAATGATAAAATATTTAATGTTCACTCATAGAACGATTAGAATAATATGATTACAATATTATTCTCACCATTTCATAAAATAAACTTGTTATGTTATGTATAATTATGATAACAATAATTATGTTTTCAAAATTAAAACTACCAGAACCTGAATTGTTATTGTCTGATTTCGTTACTGTTGCAACTCCTCTAAGTATAAAATATTTATAAAAATGGTTGATTATTTCTATAATATTATGAGGAAACACTTGTATACATCAAATTCTGGAAAATTTTTGGACAAATTTTCCAAAGTATGTCTAGTAGTTGGATGTAGCAAATAGCCTTATAACCTTTTATTTTGAGAAACTCTAACCCAAATGTTTATGTACGACTGAATAATTTTATATTTTGTAATATATTTTTTAAATAAAAATACATTTTGTTTATCTTTAGCAACGGTGAACCTATTATTGAGGTCCAAACTTTTAAATCCATAGAGTAGGTACTATATTTTTTCAGATGTAGAAGAATTAAATTAGTTGTCATTCAAATTTGACCACGAATTTGGACAAGATAAATGATACAGTTGAATACTGATTCTCGTCATTGCAATATCACCGTATGTTATACAAATGATAGTCGTTTTCTTAATTATTAAATTCCCGAAATAAAATATCGGATGGGAATCGGCCAGCAAAAATGATTCGCAACAATTTTATGATAAAATAAAATTAAAATATCAGAGCAATAAAAACACGAGTTAAGTTATTGAGATACCAGTAAGTAAATTTACATTAAAGACTCTTAAACAAAGATATCGTCAAGTTGACGACAAGACAAATATTTTTAGCATTCCTAGAAGATTAGCTCACCTCGCAAAAAAGTCCGGCTTTTTAATTACTTGCGGTTTTGTTTTTATGACACCGCATACTCATTATGCTGTAATGACATATACTGATGGCATATTAATTGACGGCTCCGTAGTCTAGTTGGTAGTGACCCTGCCCGCGAAGCGAGAAGTCCTGGGTTCGATTCCCGGCCGTGGCAGATATTTATGTGACAGATACATATTTGTTCTCGGGTCATGAGTGTTAGTGACGTGATATTTGTGTTGTCCATACCACCCGCGATACAGGGAATCCTACTACGAGAGTATGAGTGTGTTAGCGTTTATTTATTATTTATATTAATTGATGAATGTTCGTGACATTGTTTTCATTCATATTTACTAAGTAGTTCAAGGACTACTTTGCAGAAAAACAGATCAACCAGAACATTTAGCTGTACCAAAATCTTCAACGTCCTAGCGCTTCTTAACATAGGTCTGTTAACGAAGAGTTCTATACTTTACACCTCAAAGATTGGTTCTATACCTCACATCTCATTAGTTGATGGGAAGGTTCCATTATGTGGCGGTTAGAAAGTGGCCACTAATCCATTAAACAATTTCAACTGAACACACTTCAATTATGAGAAGAGACCATGTGGACCAC
>DWPA01004274.1:0-13002 GCA_018251375.1 Calpodes ethlius | reverse complement strand
ATTTAATTTTGTCTTCAAGGGTCATTAGTTTATATTTATATGTACAGAAGTAGTATGTGATTACTATACTTAGTTACTTATCCATCGATCATTAATCTATTTAAGACTGTTTAGTTTTATAACTGAAAGACTCACACACTGTAAAAACTTTATACAATATGATCAAAGAAAATGCACAATCTACTTATAAAATATAATATATAATAAGCAATGAGAACCTTTTGGTTAGAACGTGTCCTGTAAGCCACAACTTGTTAGATTGTCATTCTCTAGAGCTCGCAAGCTCTCGAGAAATTGTACCTACCACTGACGACCAAATAGCCGATAACTATCTAACTCGTCGCTGACACCACTCCGGCTTTAATCATGGGAAAGCAATGTAATGTGAACTTTATTTCGTGGTCCCTGTGGTTAAATTTTCAGTTTGATAGTATTAGGTGGTATAAAATACGATGTATCGACGTTGCGTGTGGTCTACGCGAAGTACATTTATTTCTAGTGAATTTTGAAAATTTAACAAGATTTAAAAAAGCGTTAATTTCATCTGTCTTTTATCTTTGATAGTGTTACCTACTGCATACAAATTTACATATATTACCTTTTTAATATTAGCATAGTCTTCCGCGGGAGCAGATAAACATATCTTCACATGAGGTTTGAAGTCATAAGCCCCCTTTCGCCGCAGGGGAGCAAGATAGTCTTTTATGACGTAGGCATGATTGTAAATAATTGATTACAGCAATGAACCCATAGTACCCCACGGGCTTGCTGTAGTAATGACCGCGCCAGCCGTGTTCCGTTTCACCGCTGCCAGCGACCCGGATAAACACCTCGAAGCTGCAGCTCTTTTAGGCGCTGACGTCACCAGCGTCAAACAAGCCGACGCCGGGAAATTACTTTCAGATACGATACTCAAGTACATGGACAGTATGAAGGTTGAAAATGGTCTGACAGCGATTGGATATAGCCAAGGTGACATCCCGCGACTAGTTCAGGGAGCATTGCCACAGGTATCAAATTGTTTCATAATTCTACATAATTAATTTCTACATACATATTGGCTTTATTGGAGCTGGTTAGAATATTCACCTCTATCTTATGCTGACAGAGCAGTGTCGTAAGAGGAGACAGAAACTGGTCCCAAAGCTCTCTTTCTTTTGCATCATATTAAACTATGATTAATACATCATAGGTTTTTGTCGAAACGTTTCCGTAGTAAAGATAAAGAATCACACTTATCGATGGATGATTTATCTTGATGTCATCGACACTCTTGCTTGGTAGAGCGTAAACCGCCGATTTTTGTTTTTGAGTATTGTAACCAGTACGGTGTTGTAAGTTTAAAGTTACAGATTTTTATTTAATTATCACCTGTTACGAAAGAGTATATTACTCTTTGTTTAAGCTAACTTGGTTTAATAATTAATAATATTAGGCTTTATTATATAGAAATCTATAATAGGTAGTCATTTAAATCATTGTGTACTAGGTCTTCTAATTCTGATAATAGAATGTAGCCTCATACCAACTATTGCGAGATTTGTAGGTCTTGAACTGTAGGTCAGTAAGTACCTACTTGTATAACTTACTATAATATGCTCGGTGAAGGCAAATATCATAGATGAAACCTCATACTAGAGACATCTTTACAGAGTCGCCGTAACAAACATATGTACCTACTCTATGAACCTGGGCATTACATACTTAATTAACCTATAGTCTACTATTTAATACTGTAATAGTGAAACTTTAGCACCATTCTAATATGAAACTCGATGAAACTTTTGTTTCTTCTATCGACACTAAAGAGAGACAAACATACCTACATCTATAGGAGTTAGCCTGCGAGAGATAGAGATAGAATGTATTCTAGTGTTTCTTATTATATCAGTCTTCTCTTTGTGTGATGCTGTGTATGTGTTTGTGGGTGTCTTCATATTGCATAGTGGAACCGAGAGAAAATGTATCGTATAGTGAGTACAGTATCTGTATTGTCTGACTTACGCTTACTAAGAGCGTTTTGTTTTTCTATTTTCGTCTTATTTTCTCAAAATTATCTTTTTTGAAGGTGTAAGGTGTCTATACCGCGCGTAAATTATTCACATTTTTTTTAATTTTGTATTAATTATGTTTTGAAATTCTATCTCATTAATTAAGACAACGTATTAAATACTCTAAAATATAAAATGTGACAGCCTGTACATGCTGTCATTATTAGCTAGCCGAAGTAGCCGATTGCCGAATAGCAGAGGTTTCATATATCGATGGTAAATTATTCTTAAGATGTTTCGTTGGTATAAAATTATTCATGGCTTCATACTTGTCAGACCATAACTGTAGTATAATTATTTTCTATTTACAGAAACGGTTGTTGGGCATTGCGCCATTGCCACAGTCTGAAGAAGATTTATCGAGGTTGTTGGAAGACTCATTAAGTATCTACTAAATATTAATGTACATTATTATTTAATTCGTTGAATATATTTTTAATAAAACAATTATATGTTTAGTGTTTAATTTTTAATCATTTTAAGTACATAAAATAAACCTATCAACTAATTTGTATAATATATAATTATGTATATCTTAAATTAATTTGTTGTAATTTGACTTATGTTTGTTACTTCATTTGTAATGTTAAAAGCGCTAGGTTCTTAATTATGGTCGCAAGTTGTTCGAGAAATCCTAAAAGGCACTTTATTTTAACGTTTCGTTACATCGTGTAATGTGTAAGTTGCATTGACTAGCGCTTATAATTTATCACTTACTGCTTATGTACGAGTTAACGCAGTTGTTAATTTTGCGTAATTTAGAGTAAATTTAAACCTCAACCGCACGCTCAAACCGCTTCCGGTACAATGTTATTGTGGTGGAAGGGGCTGCTCTCGTAGGACATGTTCGACGCCTTCACTGTGACGTTATGGAGGGGCGCGTAGCGGTTGAGTTTAGGAGTCTTAGGCCCTGTCAGATCTTCAGACAACTGCTGGTAAACTAACCCGCAATCTTTCTTTGTGCGACTCTGATTACTCATCACTGCAATAATGGCACTGTTGTATCGTATCTGCCTGTTTCTCTTACTGCAGATCATCATCACCACTTTACCGATGACTATAAGCAGCAGTAAAGCTCCCAGCACGGCGAAAAGTATCGGCCATAAGTAGTCGTAGCGGCCGTGTTCAGTGTCTCTCACTGACTCTTGCACGTACACTTCTGGTTCGAGGTCGTCATAGAGGTTGTCATTGTCAAGAAGTTTAATGCCCAGCGACAACTTATCCTTCTGAGAGACCACGGAAGTAGGTTTAGGTGTGGATGAAGGTTTCTCAATAAGTTTGACTTTCAGGTCCAAGTCATCTTCATATTCTCCGTCATCTGATTCTTCGTCGTCTTCATCGCCTTCTAAATCGTCTTCCTCCTCATCGTCACTGTCATCATCACTTTCACTTAATTTGTCAGTGGTGTCATGTGTGGGTTTAGGGTCAGCAACTTTGGCGTCATCTAGGGTACGCTTCAAATCGAAGTTTCCGACATCGTCTTGATCAATTCTCTCCCAAATTTCTTCATCTGAAACCGGAGCCTGTGGTTCTTCGGGTATGCTTGCTTGTGGTTTTTCTTGTTTATTTACTACGGGAATAATGGTAGCGTTTAACTGTTCGCCGTTACATGTTTTGCGGATGAGGAAGTCCCAGCTGTATACGTCGTCTTCATTTTTCGTGTCTCTAGCTAAGTTTGCAATGCTACCTGTATTGCCATTGGGAGATACTTTGCGATCGCTCAGCCAACTCATAAGATTTTCGAAGTCACGGCTGCATGCAAGCGTGTTGTAGCTTATATCCAGTGTGCGCAGTTTGTTAAGATTGTCGAGTTCAGTTTGCTTGATCTCAGTGATACGGTTATGTGAAACATTCAGGAAACTCAAATTACTAAGAATTGTAGCCGGGTGATTCTTTTCTACTTTCCAAAGTGACTTAAGTTCGCCATGACTAACATCAAGCCAAGTAAGAAGAGGTGTGTGAATAAAGATTTCTGCTGACAGAACTCTCAATGGATTACCTTGAAGATTCAGTTTACTGAGATCCTTGTTCTTTTCAAAGATTTTGGCTTCTAATGACGTTAACATGTTATTTGCCAAATTAATGTCAACTAGTTTGGGGCAACGCGAAAATACTTTGTTACTGATAGCTTTAATTTCATTTCCGGAAAGATTAATTTGTGAGAGAGCGGTGAAAGTTTTCAAGGAATCGTCGTAAATCTCTTGTAAGCCGCAATACGAGGCATCAAATAGATAGATATTGAATTGCTCGGCTGAGCAGTTGAATCCGTCGGCAGGTAAATGTTTTAAACCAGGATTATGCGAAATCTTGAAAATATCTAGTTCAATATTCTCTTTGATAAGAATGCCGGAAATGAAATCCAACTCATTGTGAGAAAGGTCAAGATAGTTAAGTTCTACAAGCTTGTGGAACGCTTGATTGTGAATCTTTTTAATTGAGTTATGACTAAGATTGAGATTGGCAATGTATGACATTCCATTAAACATCGAAGGTCCAACGAATTGGATCGCAGTTTGTCCAGCGTTTAAAGTTAATAAGTCAGATATTTGTAATCCATATACTGAGCTAATCGGATTTCTTTGAATATGGAGCGTAGCTAGCTCAGTGTTTTCAGAGAAAATGTCTTCAGGGAGTGTCTGGATAGCATTGTCACTTAAATCTAATTCTTCCAAATCCAACAATTTCTTGAAGGTATCAGCGTCCATATCAGATAAGTTGTTGCCTGCTACGTTTAAGTACATTAAACCTGGCATATTTTTGAACGTATTAGCTGTTATGTATTGCATGTTACAATATGAAACGTCAAGTTCCTGTACCGAAGATGCATTAAGGAAATATTCTTGTGATCCAGCCGCTGGGAATTTCAAGGGATTGTTAGAAAGCGTCAATAACAGTAACTTCTTGTTGTTCGCAAAGGTTTCAGGGTGTAAACTGTTTAGCTTGTTGTTAGACAAGTTTACAGCGTAAAGTTCATGAAGGCCATGGAACGCGTTAGCTCCGACTGACGCGATAGTGCTGTTTACAATTTTAACTGTGGCTATTTGATGGAGGCCTAATTTTTTGAAAATGAAGTCATCGAGTTGAATGGGTACCTCAGGGTCCGCGTTCTCGATTACTAGATCCGTTATATCGTCCCCGAACTTCTGTGTGCCGACTTCCAGACGATTGCACTTGGCTATTCTGTATCCTTGGGATACAGTGCATATGCAATCTCTGGGACATGGTCGGTCCTCATTGAAGAGTACTTCTTGGTCGTCCACGGAATCATAATCCTCATACTGGAAGAGGAAGTTGTCGGAGGCCTTTCCTTCCTTTTTAGTCTTATTGACCGACTCGCTTATTGCAAGCGTGCATACTGCCAGGAGCAGTATTAACTCCCGGGACCTCGCCCCCATGTCGTAGCGAACTCTGGAAAGAGAAACAAAAGAATGTTATTGTTATAATGCGAAAATAGAAAACAATCGGTAAGAGTAACTACTCTGTAATTACACAGAATCACGTGTTGCTAATTATGTAACAGCTTTAAACAATGGTGCATGATTTTCAGTCTGTGACTGAATGTCAATATACAAATTGAAATTACTTTTTCTTGCATTCTTAATGCAATTAGTTGTGGTTAGTTCGCAACATTGTAAAAGTTACAGAATTCCTGAACTTAAAGTATAATATCTAACTATTGCAAACGTTGTAACAATGTGACAGTACCCCATATCGTGTGTAAAATAACGACGAACATAAATTGCATTAGGTATATTAGTACTTCAGCTCACTATAGCAACACTACAATATAAAACAGATGTCGTGAACATTGTTGTAATGAAATCTTATCCGAGAAGCGGGCATTGGACGATTGGTTGTTTCGACACGTGATGTGTAGAACAAAACATTAGTTAAAGCGCGCACACACATAAATGTAGTTACATACACATGCACTCGCGTGCATATATTTCACGCTATGCAAGATGGTGGAATCACGAACTACCGCACCTACTGATCTCTGATTTAAGTCAGTTCTCATCTCAGAACATGGAGCTAATTATCACCAAGATGATTGCGGTTTTTTATCATGAAAATGTAGTATATAATTTGGACTTTTTTTACAGAACACCAGCGCGAGTTCACATATGTCCACAAAAACAAAAGTCAAAAGGTGACATTATTTTGTAGACTGCCCTAGCCGTGGTTAAGTATTGTCTATTATAGCGTTCTTGGAGTAAAGACAAGTCTCAAAATATGACACTTTTTATTGGATACTCTTAAGCGTAACAACAACAAGACAACAAAAACCTTAAACAAGAAATACGGCACATTTAACTCTGATTAATGAAACATGACCGTGGAAATGTTTTAAAGTTTCCCAATTGTTCTGGTATTACTAAGAATGAATATACACATTATTGATGATATTCATTGAAAAATTACTTTATAGCAGGCATATTTATCTCGATATGTCACGACCTTTGAATATTACCGTCACATACGTCGCGCCATCCTTATTTGCATGATAATTGTTAGTGTAAATTTACCGTCGCATCGTTACTGAGGCTTTTAACCATTTTTACATAGCCTTACAGTGACAAAAAGTTGGAACGAATGAAATGAATTCGTTCATGTAGAACATAGAAGGTATTCTATTGTGTAGGTGAGGCTATCAGACTGAGTCAGAGGCGCTTCCTTGCAGCCTTTTATCTGAAACGTAATGTATCGTAGCGTTTAGGTGAGCCGAGAGCCTTTGTACTGGATTTATTATAGAAAGTTGTAGCACTTTCTAGTCGCATCGGTGTATTGGTCACGAGACTGCGCAGGCACGCGTCGACGCCATGAGAGCACCGTGTGCTTGTCGCCGAACGAAGGGCGAATGGATATTTGTGTTAGTGAGATAATTACGGACACACAAAAGGTAATATGGCGTGTTGTTTGTATAGACGTGTTTGGAATACGGTGGGTATGACACATGCTGTATTGAAATCGACAACTAGAAGTTATTTTGTATCAGCTATTTTAATTCAATACTTTTTTATTGTCTGGGTTATATTGTTACTTTTGAGTTCAAGGGGTTAGTATTAAGTTTTAACACTTAATTATTAGTGATTGCCGGAATATACTTCGGTTATATTTGGTTACTTTAAGGATTACTTATACCATAAGTCAGTTTCACACACTTTTTAAGACCTCATAGTCCAAAATTACTTCGTTAATCCGGTTAAAAACTGTTTCATAATTTGTCTATTCATAATTTCTGAATAAATTGTATGTAAAGTAATGACAATGAATACTATAAAGTTGTATTTAGATATAGGTCTCTCTAGTAGTTATCCAGCTGTTGTTGGTGATGATGAACATGTTACATTGATGAACAAAAGAAATGTAAAAGAAGTAATGAGCACACCTTGGCTAAAGAGAACAAACTTCGTACGTGGTACATGTCGGTAACATCGAATAATGAGAGATAAGATTAGATAACCGGTCCAGGCGTTCCACATACTGCGATGTTAGGTATTGCCTCTATATGAGTGTTTGTGAAACAAATACTTTTTTAATCATACTTTGATACACAAAGGTTTTATAAAGTTCTGGTAATTTTCATTGATACTTATTAATAATTAAGTACTTAATTAATGTAGGTTATTTGCTTACAAATATATTAAATATACAAATTAGTCTTAAAATTTTTGTCATTATATTTCGTTAATTAGTTATTTTTGTGACTATTAAATAAAGCTTATATAGTTAATAAATAGAGAGGGCATTGTAGAGCAACTGCTCTCACCTGGAATTTATGTACCTCCATATACTATTTTTGTACATAGAAGCTTCCTACCCGGCCCCTGGCCAAAAAATAACCTCATTTACCTCTCTTGGATTAACCACAACAACTTTATTCTCCCTGTTTAAAAAACCTGATTTGCTTCACTCCCCCCCCACCATCCAACCAGAAGTTGGTAACTCCATGATTACAGCATTCAATGGTCTATAACATCGAGTAATCGATTGTACTTAAAACCATATTATCTTATACCATAGACGGAAAAAATGAGAGAAGCTAGGCATTAGGCTATCCTAGTTTTTTTACCTCATGTGATATCTGGCAAAACTTCTTTAATTATTTTCGTAATGTAGGTATGTATACAAAACATATAAATATACATTTTTTATTGGCAAACTTCACACATTTTTGATAAAATTCAAGGGGACTCTCAGGTATGCAGAGTTCCTTTCGATGTTTTCCTTTCGAAGCAAGGGCAACTAAAGCCACTAGGCTATCACTGCTATATTCGGTATATTATGTCATAATTCAATAATCCTAATCATATTTGACACGGAAAAAACAATTAACTTAAATATTGAAACAAATGAACTGTGTGAAGCATGGATCATAGTGGGACGCAGGTTCTGAGATAAATTATGTAAATTACGTTGAGTTTGAATGCGGCGAGGTATGTGTTAAGTACACATTCAAGTATTATCAACCGTTTATGGAGGCTCCGTCTACGCAAACTGCAAGTAGCAACTGACTACGTATGGATGTAACATTTTATCGGGCCTCGGGGAATAACAATTTTATTGGAACCATAATACGCGTAATGTGCATTATAACAAGAGTAATAACATACTTATTATAACACTTAAACTATGCCTAAAAATATTATTTACACAAATAAGTTAAGCGCTTAATTACAAATTGTCTACGGCACAAAAATATTTTATTTAACGTTGTATTAAATCACATTTTTTTTCTATGTAAGTATAGTTTGAGAATGATATTTAAATTATTTACCAAATCGTGGTAGCTTTACACTGTTTCATATTGCTTTTTCAGTATAGGATACCTAGATTAGTCTGGTTTAGGAGTACCTTGGTGTTAGCGGAACTTGATATAAAACTAATCTAGGTTCGTCGATTAGAAATATATCGATACGTTGATAAGCGTCTAAACATGGTCATAATATTTAGATCTAAGTAGGCGTATGCATATTAATTCCGTATTAACTCAGGTTCAAATACTTCCTCAAGGCAACTTACTACTAAGACCCTGAATCATCAACCACTTCAGTCATTACATCATTACATGATATAAAACAAAGTCTCACTGTCAGTTTCTCTGATACGTTAATCTCTTAAAGTATTGTACGGATTATCATGTTATTTTTCTCAATATTAGACATGTAGAATGATTCGAGAGCTATGGATACTAAAAACCCATATACGTCCGATAAAATGACTAAAAATTTACGACGGATTAATCTGGCAGATGAAAATCTGCAATTATAATCAAAACAAATCATGTTAGATAGTAAAATAATTGGCGTATAGTGGAAACAAGTATGGATAAATCGACTTACAATCAAAGTCAAAATTAACTTAATATTACTTAAAGTAAGTCTACCTAAATAATCAACTAATCAATAATCATAAATAATTACAATCAACGTACCCATTTTGGGTGCACATGTAACATTACAACGAAATGTAACCGCGCCCTAAAATTGTAATTTTCCGTTATCACGCCCTATTTATACATGCGACCTCTATAACGTTTGCTTCCGTAGGAAAAAGTTTATCTGCTTACGACTAAGTTAGCGTTTACAATGGATATCCGGACTGTCCTCATTGTTCCTCAAGAAAAAATTACCTTGTAACGTCTAGCGTAGCAGATAAGAGGCAATTACAGGTGCCTAGCAACCAGCCTTCAATACGCTTTAGAAAATTTACGCCTTAGTAACCAAAGAACACCCACACGCGTAATAATTGTTACTAGAGATCTGCTCTGCGCTCGAAATTCGACCGTAATTCCATTACCCAAAGAGTTATTTCACATTGACAGTTTTTATATTTTATTATTCGAAGATGCTTTAATGGATTATTGAGATTTCTGTATTTATTTACAATGTAAACATTATCTATACCAAATCTTATATTCTCATCTGCGTGTGTTCTCACAAAGAACACTAACGTTTTCCCTACAAGTATTAATACACAAAATATAGATTTATAATTAGATACTTCAAAATTTTGTTCCTCATCTTATCGCTTTAGTATTTTTTCTAGTTCGATCATTAGAAACATTCGTGTATTTACTACAAAAGCCACAGAAAAGCAGTCAACGTCTTTACAACTGTGGTTTCTGCGTGTAACGTGCATAAACAGACAAACATAAAATTTTTAAAATATGTTTATCTAAGAAATGTCTGTACATAATTTGCTCCATAACCAATAACATACGACTAATGTAGCATTGTAGACGTCGTGGAAAGATTGTACGCCGTAGATCTCCTCTGTTATATGAGATATGTGTTTTTTGAGCTTTAGCCATACTGCAATGTATGATGATATTTTTTTCATAATTAAAGTTTGATTTTGCGCCGCTGCCAGACTTCGCTACAATAACGACCGTCAATTATTTTAATATTCCAGTTGGTTTCAATATAAGTAGCTTCAAGGAAAATTTACGAAATTCTTATCTCACTAATTTGCAAGTTCTTTGTTGTTTTTTTATAATAAACTCGTTCAAAGTTCTCAATTAATTTATTTAATGAATTAAGGAAAAAACTGTATTTTCACTATAATATCACATTTTCTTAGTAGATAAGCCATTTAGAGCTTTTCAAAACTGTGGCAAAAGCAAGAGATGTACTAAATGATTTTGTAATTTGAATTATATTCCTACCTTCATAACAATTATTTCAGAATTTATGTACAAGGTCCTCAATCAACATAGCTTTTAGCTGTATGTAACTAAGGCCGTTATACGTCAATCTCGTCAAGTTCATTCTCTATTAGCACGACTAATGGTTAAATCATTTTGCATACAATGTGCGCAGGGCAGTGCGTGCAGAAATGCATACAGCGACGTGTGACGGTACATTTAAATTTTATAATCCCGTAGCCTGGCCTGGTTCGACCTGCGCTTACGTCATGGCTCGGTGTGACTTAGCTTTCTAATAACATAAGAAATATTCGATAACTTAAGTCGTTTTCCAGTTACAGGTTAAGAGTCACTTAAATATGTGCTTTAAAACAGTTTTAAGTAGAATAACTTTGGTATTTAGTAAGGCTCTTAACACTATAAGGGTTTAATGCATTGCTTCTCAGTACCATTAACTGAAATGATTATAACTATTCTAATCCTTTTACATATCTTGTTAATAAGAATTTTGAAGAGAATGTGAAATAACAATTAGCTCTACGTAAGATACATGCCATAAGACGAAATCTATTAAGGTGTCAATACTAAAAAGAGCAATAAAATAATTGAGTGAAATAAGATAGAATAGAAAACAAGAAAGAATATAAGTGTCTCGCCAAAGAGGAATTGAAAGTCGCTTTCGAGGTATCTCTGTGAGAAATAACAATTATTTTCCAAGTAATACACAACCAGTACATACCTATGACCTTGTTCAGCCACCCAGTAACTATGTTAATTGCAACCTGCAACAAAGAGAGTATAAGATTAGCCGTCGCATAACGTCGCTTCAGATAATTTACAAGTTAATGCAGCATAGACTGAATAAGTAGCTATTAATCATTAAATAGAAATAGTTTCCACTCATATTATTCAGATTTAAATTAAGAATTTTCAGTGTTTTGTGATTTATTTAGATGCAGAACTCTGCACGAAATACAATTCTTGTAGACATAGGTATATCAAAGAAACTTTGTTATTAGAACTCAGGAAAATTCGAAGAAATTAAAAAAACATAAAATTACAGAGAAGATTCAAGGTTTTTCAATAAAAAAGTCGATTTAGCCACCGATTAAACACGCGTGCTAGGCACGGCTAGGGTTGTTTCAAGCTTGACAGGTAATTATAGTAGTGGAACTGTAAAAGGTTGTAGGCACTTAGAAAAAGCTGCAAAGCTGGCTGTTTAAATATAATCTTTCGCTCAATACTCAGCGGCATTGCTGGTCGTTCAAACATATTTTTTTACTCAATGCACAATCTTCAGGTGATGTAATGATAAATAATTATTTCATTCATATATTTCTCTTTGACTTTTTAAGGTTGTGAGTTTGTACTCGTTAATCTTAAATAAAATTCTAACTTTAAAAACATTTACAAATTTAGGTTTTATGTAAAGCTAAACTACCATCAGAAATATCTACTAGTTTTAACCTTTAGCGTTATATACCCGTTTTATTTCACGCTGCTTATTTCTCACTTCTCACAGATATGCAGCTAGTATCTAAATATATTAAACATTGATTCGTTGCTAAATTCAATACATTACAATAAATAAAGTATATAGCTAGTTTGTGAAGCGAACACGACGTTTTATGAGACACGATCGATCATCCGTGTCGGCGAACGTGAACGTATTACGTCAACCAGTGTCTATAACAACGAAAATAAGCGCGAGCACGAACGAATAAAAGTGAAACAGATTGCAGATGTCTGGGTCACTGGACACGATGGCCTATTGATTAATGTGATCGGAAGCCTATAGAAATTGCGATCAACGACATAGCATTGTTAACTATTGGTAGTTTAGTAGCAGCACAATTTAAAATTTGCATTCCGACTCCGCGTTGGAACTGGTACTCACGTACTCACACCTAATTCTTCGAAGTCACGACTTAAAACTTTATTTATAATCCACATCGATAATTTACTATATTTCAAGAGTTTAAGCCGTGACCACGATTCATGCAAATGAGTCAGAATATCGGTGTAAGAAATAAATATAATTAGTTACCATATTTTCGAAAGTGTTTTAAAAAGAACTTGGTTTATAGGTAGCGAAGTAAGGTCTATGTTATCCTTATCATCCAGGTAAGGTTCAACATAAAAGGATATAAAATTTATTTTTATGACGAGGGATTAAATCTAAATCATCTTGTATATATCGCTTCTTTGCTTCAATAATGTGTTAACTTATAAAACAATTTTACAGTAAATAATTTTTTAACTTACAAAAAAATATTTTACTTAAATTGTTTTATTTTTTTCACC
>DWPA01004273.1:0-13004 GCA_018251375.1 Calpodes ethlius | reverse complement strand
AAATGCATAATTTACGATTCTATAAAGGACATACAGACAAACATTCATTTTTATACATATAGATTTTCTTTCAGACAACGAATTAAAAATATCTTCCGGCTCTACAATGTTCTAATCCGATGGGAAAATTAATATTACCTGTACAAAGTTCATCATAATTGTGGTAAAAATTTCAAAACATACAACTAAATCCTTATTTTGCTTCTTTTAGTTCATCTTTTCTGTACAATCATCGCATATGATTGCACAGCACGTACAGGCTATGTCATTAGTATAGTATGGCTTAAAGCATTTACAGTTCATCCCCATAGAAGAAAAATTCACCAACAATTTTCAACTTTTAATAAAATAACATTTTTTTTTTACAAAAGTCGCTATAACTTTTTGTCTAGACGAAATACAATACCAATTTTTTACATATATAATGTTGTAAATTAGGATACTCTATAAAGTAAATTTTATGATAATGCAATAAAATTGATTTTGACCGAAAGTTAGTTTTCCTTCTATGGGGACGAGTTAAATTTAATTTAATATATAAACTGTGTCGTATCCCTGAGCAAGCGACACGTCCGACGCAATACGCAGCTCGAACCCGCTGCCAGTGTTGCCAGTGTTCCGTGGAAGTGCGCCGGAAACCAGACAATTTTCAACTGCTGTTGCACCTGGTATCGCTATAATCAACTTACGCACTAGTCAAATGGTTGAATGAATTCCAACTACTCTGTATAGCGATATATTTCACTGAATTATAACTTAACCGCATAACTAGTGTATTTAATTGCTATCAGCCAGAAAATAGAAATTAACACTACTTGAAATATGTATTAATGCTTCATTGAAATACACATAATCGCAAAATACGTTTTAAATGAATTATAATAAAAGTAATATGTAATGGAAAACAATAATTATTAACATATTGTTGTCTTTTGCTCTGTGCAACGAATTAATTAAATGGTGTATGCAATTTGGAATCTTTTCACAAAATTTTGTATTGCTATAAAAATAAATAATTTAATTTAATAACGTTATTGATTTTTTTATTAGCAAAAATAATAAGTAACAAAATCTACTTTACAGTACTACATTACTAGTAATTTTACAGCACAAAGTTTCATGTATCCGCTTCTTAGCTGTTGCTATGCGATGCTTTATTTACAAAAGATTACTTATTAGTCTGCCACTCCACATTTGGCCAGCATGGTGGACTACGGCCATTACCCGCTCACATTGTAAAAAGAGAACGGAGCCCAGCGGGACAGTTATGGGTTGTGATCATCACTTATTAGTTTATTCCAAATCAAGATTGAAATGTAATTTCAATTGCAGAATGAAGTGGTCCTCAATACCCCAGCCAGAACACGTGTGGCTTGGCTCTAACAATAAATAGTAGTTAAGGTAATTTTAATAATATTAAAGACTTAACAACAATGTCGATAATATAATCTTTACGCGAAGCACTACGTCAATAGACCAGAGATACGAAAACTTTTGAAATTAGTAGACCCCTTACTATGCCTTTTGACTTTCCGTAACTCTCTGTCTATATAATGAATAAGAACATAGCGTGTGTTATAATTTCTGTGAGTATAAACAAGTTTGATCTTATAAAAATAATTATGGAAGTATATAAATTATTCAATTAACGGAAAACGAACACTTACTTGTATTGACATTTCATGGACTCCCAATTTTATTTGTCCCTAGAGTGTAGGTCATTCTAGACCACTGGGGGTCCTTGTGGACCACTTTAGGAATCAATGCAGGGTAAGTATTCCAGCTGCCATGATACGGGCACTTAAAGATGTGATTGAAGACATGTTGGTAGTAATACAAATTTATAGCGCCTGCATCTTCCTTATTAGTAAAATCACTTTTAAGCGTGTTTATACCTAGCTCTGAAGATGACATTTTCTTTACAATGATACAGCCATAGTCGCGATAGGCCTCTTAAAAATATCGAGTCGATAATTTAATACAATACATACACAATTATTAGACAATTAGCCGTGACGTCACACGGCCTAAACTCCCATAAGTTTTTCATTTTAATCATTTTATCGCATTACTGATTATTTTCTCCGTAATATTATTATGAATCAAATAAAAAAAAAATTATTTTTGTAGTACAACTTTATTTAATGTAATAAACAGTATACTATTGGAAACATCTGTATAATAAATTAGAAATAAAAATAAAGCTATCGTATTTGCCTCAATATTTAGAAAACGCTACATTCGTATTTTCTTCCTCAACAAACCATCAATCTTTCCCCTTTCGGTCACTTTCACCTTTTATCTCGTCGTAAATGCCACAGGTTAAATAAAACATTATTGAAATAAATATCAGTTAATAATCTCTGAACATTAGTTACACTGTTAAGTACCAAATTCGCAAACAAATCACATTGTAAGAGGAAACCCGAGCCCAGCAGTGTGACAGTTATAAATTGTGGTGATGACGACAAACGAATCAAACCTAACAATAATAATTTTATTGTGAAATCGACAACAATAAACTACGTTACTAACTTTACTAAAACGCGGACTGTATTATGTCTGTGGTTTGTAATATCTTTCCTCGGAATCACATTGCACCGGAAACAGTACAATTCCCCGCCTTTCAATTGCGTATGATATGACATTAATATGACATTACACGGTGATGGCCGTCTCAGAACGTAAGTAGATAATAGATATCCTGTGTTGCCACTTACACAATTATTCGCCATTATTTCAATCACTGACTGTAATAAATGTACTGGTGGGTGAATAGCTAAAACCGCTAAAATGATTACATTGTATGTTTATATTTAGTTTCTTTTTTTCATTTTAAGTTTTCTTTGTCTATCTATTACAACTGCGATGTAGCTGGCGATATCACAAACAATGTGTTTTAAAAAGAATTAAAAAAGAACAAATTTCAAAATCTGTAGATCCCAACGATGCCACGAATCACTTTCATTATTTTCTAGAATTTTTAACGGTACACAGCACCAAAATAATAAAAAAATCAACAAGTAAATAAAAATTTTATAAAAAAATACTAAATTATCAAGTGTATTTATAAAAATTAGAGTTAAGTGAAAAGTATACAAATAAATAAACAGAAATGTCGTGCTGTGGCCCCTGCGGACCTTGTTTCCCTTGCTGCGGCCCGTGCTTTGGTCCCTGCGGCCCATGTGGCCCATGCTGTCCGCCATGCGCCTCTCCGTGCTCGCCGTGTCCTGCCTTTTGTAAGGGTCCGTGCTGCCCACCTCCGTCGTGCCCTCCTGGACCTTGCTGCGGGCCGTGCCCACCTCCGTCGTGCTCACCTGGACCTTGCTGCGGGCCGTGCCCACCTCCGCCCTGCCCACCTGGACCTTGCTGTGGACCTTGCCCGCCTCCGCCTTGCCCTCCACCTGGACCTTGCTGCGGCCCTTGCGGACCTTGCCCACCTATGCCTTGCTGCGGCCCCTGTGGACCTTGCCCACCTATGCCTTGTTGTGGTCCCTGCGGACCGTGCGGACCTTGCTGCGGGCCACCCTCATGTGGGCCCTGTCCACCTTGCTGAAGTCTCGTGACGTCAAATGGGTACTTACTATGTTGAAGTGTTGTGTGCCGATACATTTGTCTGATTCAGTGAATGTCCTAATAAATTGGTGTATGAAATTGATTTTATTCCTTGCTACTCCGTTCTATTCGGTTCGCTTTGATTATATTAATGTGGAATTACGAGAATGCGAAGTTATGTACGGATGGTTTACATTCGGATTCTGACACCAATGTCCAAAAAGGATTTTGGTTAATCCTTGTATCCTATCCCCCACCTAATCTTATCTTGCAACTGACAGTACCATTGTAATGTAGATATGTCAACTCAAATGGGACCAATTTGGAGTATTTTAATGTTTTATTAGTAAAGTTTACTTAGTAAAGTGTCTTAGATCTACCAGCGTCAAGAAAGATCTCAATTGTTCTGATGAAATTTCTTTCAATAGGTATGATCTCATAAAATATTTAACCCTTTTTTATGGAAACTTCTAATATCGTAGCAATGTCATCTAATTCTATTGGCTATTATTGATCATAATTACATCACCCAGCGTGAATGCACCTTGATTTTTACAAAACAACGTATTAACGCCATCTAGGTAAATGATTAAACAAAAAAAATGAGTTACTGCTCTGCCATTGCCAACAATATTTAATGTTATGCAATTGCTAAAATACCACCGTACCGCCAGTGGTTCACAGGTCCATCATAACCTGGTTTTTTTAAATATTATTTTAAAAACCAACCAGATTAGCCAGGATTAGCTCACAGCGAACAACTTCTGGCAACACTGCACTTAACGTTATACGGTAACGTCACACCCGACCTGAATCCGACTGTGCCGTTTATCCCACCTCGCCATCCCACCTAGGAGGGAAATGTGGATTTTTTTTTCCACTTTTCCCACCTAGGTGGGATAAATGGAACATAAATGTATGCCCCTATTTCGCTTATACCACCTGGCCATCCCACTTGTGCATTTTTATTGTACTCTTCCCACCCAGGTGGAATAAGAGGAACATTTTCCACATTGGTCTGCTGGATGGAATTGGGAGTAGTATTCTGGGTCGCTCGAATACACTAAAGAATGCCATAGGGTAGATTTGTCCCTATTACAGGTTTATTATTAGATACCTTTTGGTGTGGATCATTTTCTACTTTTTCCATGATTTTATCTGGTGGTTTGTTTTCATATATTTTGTAATTCTCAATTATTTTAGCTGCTTCCTCAGGACTCCATGCAAGCATCAAGGTCATGTCTGTCAAGAGACATATCCGGGTTAAGTTCTTTAAGGCGGTATGTGGATCTTTAAGATCAACCTAAAAAAAATAATTTGTAAACAAGAATGAAGTAAAATGATAATTATGACTAATAGTACACAGAAATACAAAAAATATTAAAATTATACAGAAGTATATAGGTAAATATCGACACTGGAGTGGGTAAAAGTTGCAACCCTTAAGTAAATACTTAGAGGGTTACAGCACTTATTTTTTCATGTGTTGATATTTCCAGAATGAAATATTATACTTACAAAATGCATTACACAACAAAAAAAAAGTGTCTATTATCTGTAAAATATTATACTGTAATTAAATTATTAATGAATGGTAATATTACCTGTACCAACAACACTCTAAGATCATACTTTTTACCCAATTCCTTCAGGCGATTGTTGATGTAGTCCGGATTTAAATTGTGATACCGTACTGATAGAAATAATAGACATATTGTTTTTCCTATTTCATAATCTGGTATAATCTCATCATACTCCCATGGCACACTTGTTATGAACTTCAGTAATGGATTTCCACGCTGCCAACAAATAAGATGAACACAGGTGAAAAATCTATGGTGGCACATTTTACATGTAAAAGGTCATGTATGATGTACAGAAGGTAAATCACATGATCATAGTAATGTCACTTGCCTGCTTGATTATTCAAAAAATATCATATTATTTTGATGCTTACTTGTTTTTGATTAACTAAAACACAGTGAGTTTTAGACGACGTTGGTTTTACTGGAACACTGACTGTAGATGTTTCTGCAGAACAATGATATTTATTATATTTACTGTTATCTCTATATTTAATAAAAAATCATAAACAAAATAAGGTGCAGGTTTACAGGACCAAAAAGGTTCATTCAAATTTTTCTCCCATATCAACCTCCAATGTTCACGGTGAACAGACAAGGCAGTGCAAGATATATCTTGCACATATACATTAGGGAGGCTCGTTTACACCTTTGCCTTGAAAAATGATATTAAAAATATACTTTTAAATTACCAGGCAACGCGGAAGCGAAGTGGTCGATTTTAATTTGTTTGGAAGATGTAGGCTCACTGATTTCTGCTAATAAATCGTCAAAACCATCTTCTAATTCCATTTTAATGAAATCATAATAATGGAAGAAAATTAAAATACATTTAATTAACTTATGCTACTATTGCAGTAAAATTTTAAAATACTGGTTGAAATACCATGCCCGCGACAACTGAAGACAGTGAAGATATTTGATATAGGAAACTGCGTTTCGAAACTTTCTTATTAATAACATAAATTACATTAGAACCAACTTAAAGAGTACAAAATTTTAATTTCAGCTTATAAAATTCATTAAACTAAAATAAATTTATTCATCTGTCGCATTTGGGCACAGACTAGAAAGAGCATATTGGTGACAAACGACATCAATGAACCAATTCATTTTAAAGAATTTTAGTACTCTGTGGTCACAGCTTAGTAATGTCAGTAAACTACTGACAAGTGATTGATAGAACGACTGACATGACATGTGGAAAGACGTCACTGTCAGGCAATAGAAATAATAAAGATAGGAATTGATAAAATTGTACTTGATGTTATTTTTGTGTTGTGCGCGGGCGGTGAAATATGTGGTGAAATAAAAGTTAATTCAAATGATAAGTCTTGGAAGTGGAAAAGTAGTACATAAACTGTATTTATTTTTAACTTTTTGAATTAAACTCACCGTCCTGCTTGTAAAATATTTTTATATCGTTTTCGTCCAAGACAAAGTTTGGCGTTTTGTTTTTATACAAGACCATTTATTTGATGGGAAATAAAATTATACGGGGGTGTATTCAGGCGCCATTTTAATAATTGTTTGCCATAAAATAATCATGAACCTTTAAAAATGAATAGAACTGAGGAAAAGAGCATTGTGATAGAAGATGATGGTGATGATGATGACTTAATAGACGATTCCATCTTATCTGAATTTGAAACTTCTGGTCTTAAACACTTCAGTTCTAAGCAAGCTTTGGATGTAAACAAATCAATTGATCTAGACACAAGTGACCTTAATGTGAGGTAAACATACATTTTTCTTTATGACTGAACCATAAATATTGTCACTAAAGAATATAATGCTAAGGAGCCCTTTTGGCCAAAATGAGATAAATATATGATGAATGTACCCTGGTTTGGAATGGATAAATTTTTCTGTGTTGGTTTGGTTTTGTAAAGATCTAAGCATTATTTTAGTACTGGAAAAGTAAACAAAGGAAAATATTATCGTAATGCAAGTATAATCAAATTACAAACAAAGTATGTTAAAGTTGATTTCAGTATATAGTTAACACTTCCACATCCGATTATCTTTGCTTTTATTGCATTAAAATAGGACAAATAGGAAAAAATGGTGCACTTGATTTTGTATAAACCCTTTAAATCCCTCTTTTCTGTGCTTTAGTACTTTTGGTTTTCCAGTGACAATATGGTGTTTAGTACACTTTACAAATGTTATTAAGATATTTTTTTTTATCTTTACTTACAAATACCGTTCCGTTAGGACTATTCTGACCAGTCACATTCACTTTGCCTTTGGACACTTATAAAGTTGATGTTGTGACACAGATGATATATAAAAAAAAATTAAAGTACAAAAAATCTATTGTATATAAAAAAAATATTATAACAAAATTCAATAAATATATGCAATAGTATTGTTGAAAATAACTTTGTGTCATATAAATATTTGCCAAACCCAGAGTCAATTTCTTATTAGGCAGTGTCCTTAATCATTGGCCTATAGAATTATCTAACATTGATTACATTAGTTAAATATCTAAATAGTGATTAGGTAGATAATCCTAAGTAATCTTTATGATAAGTTTCCTTCAATTACTAGTATTAGGTGATTACGAGAAAAATAATTTATTATTATTTGTTAATAAGAGGACTGTGAATATTAGGACTGTCTGTGTAAGTTGGTTCTGCCAGTATTAGTAATAATTCTGTTAGTAATTGTTGGGTCCTTCAATGAAACAAAGTGGACTGTTATATTTAATGGAGTATGTTATGAATCTGTTTGTAAGGAAAATAGATGTGTGTGGTGTTGTCGATGGCTTGTAGTAAAGTGCTCATGTACCACAGCACCCCTCGTGCCATGCGGCCGTGTCACTGCTGGCAGCCAGCAGCTGGTTTACACTTAAACAGTAATTTTGTCCCTCTCAAAGTTGGTCAGAAATGTATTGATATCTCCGAGAGTAGATGATTACCTCATGTATATGTGGATCCTGTCACATATAAATTTTTTTTTAACCATCCACACTAGATGAAAAAAAATAAAAATAATTTTGACTTGTTTATTTATACAATAACAATTTGTACTTGTCTGTTTGTTTGGAAACTTCAGTTGCCAAACAAGTAAACCAATTAAATGTAGTTGTTTTTAATCAATATCCTTTTTTGTGAAAATAATTTAATTCTATATTCAGTAGTTTAATAATTGTGTGGGGGTTTTTTAAGTTTATAATATTATTTATTTATTTTATTTTTTCAGTGCCCTATGTTGCGACGAAGAGTTTAGTGGATTTGATAAATTAACTGGACAAAGATGGATTTACCCGAGCAATTATTCAGTACGCGACTACCAGTTCAATATCATCAGGGCTGCGATATTAAAAAATACTCTGGTACTCCCTTTTTATAGCCAAAATTTACACAAAATAACCCATTGTTCCAATTTATTTTTTCTACGATATTTGTATATTCAATTAGGTATACAAATTAAATGCATTTCATGGCTAATATGATAGATAATCTAGAACTCTACATATTTTCTTATTTTGTAGGTAAGTCTACCAACAGGGTTGGGAAAGACGTTTATAGCAGCAGTTTTGATGTACAACTTTTACCGATGGTATCCGCTGGGGAAGATAGTGTTTACGGCTCCCACAAAACCACTTATAGCTCAACAGATAGAAGCGTGCTACAATATTGTGGCCCTACCACCAGACGACACCATTGAAATGACAGGTAATCCTCTTCTATAACATGACGGCCCCATAGCCTAGTTGGTAGTGACCTGCTTGCGAAGCGAGGGGTTTTGCATTCGATTCCCGGCCGGGGCAGATATTTATGTGACAGATAAATGTTTGTTCTCGGGTCATGGGTGTTAGAGACGTGTTATTTGTGTTATCCATGCCGCCCGCGACACAGGTATATCCTACTGCGGGGGTATGAGTGTGTTAGCGTTAATTTCTATTTCTATGTCAGTAAATGTAAGTTGTTTTTAAAAATTTTATATAATTAACTCCGAAAAAATATTTCAGGGAGCATGAACATTAATTTAAGAAAAGAAAATTGGATGAAAAAGAGGGTTTTCTTTGCCACACCTCAGGTAGTGAATAATGATATTAAATCAGGTATATGTCCGGGAAAGAAAATTCGATGCTTAGTTATAGACGAGGCTCATAAGGCAAAAAGTAATTATGCCTACTGCCATATAGTGTCTACACTGACGGAGATGGAACACAGGACATTTAGAATACTGGCTTTGTCGGCCACCCCTGGGAGCAGAATAAATGATGTTGTTCAAGTAAGTTCTCAATCGTTACTTGTTGTCCAGCCCTGGCTGGTTATAAAATTGACTCAAGTGTACTTCGCATAATATGTAGCGATTGACAAAAGATATGAATTAACTTATATGGTTAATGTGGCTGTTACTTACATTGTGAACATCAGATTTTCAAAGAGTTCCTCTTTAGTTAAGGAGGCTCAATAAAATGAAAAATATCGATACGCTGATGTACGGTATATCGAAATTTAACACGACATCACTTTGCAACACACTTCGCTTCCAATAAAATAACTTATTCAACAATACACTTAAAATATTATAAAAAGAAGACTTTAGAAGAGATTAGAAGGCATTGTCTTCTGTCGTAATAAACAAGCAGTAACTGACTTACTGTCAGTTGCAGAAACGAAAGTTATATATAAACTCGATTTTAAACCGTAAAGCTTCACTAATAGTTCTTTGGGTAAACTTGTTCATCGCAATAAATAATAATAAGTATCTTATTAAACTGAATTTCATTTTAAATCTTTAATTACGTACTTCTTTATGCGTAGATATGTGTGTGTGCATTATAGAGTGACAGAGATAGCCGTATAGTGATTTTTTCATTTGTATGTATTTTATGTCACACGAAGCGGACGGAGTACCTACATCTTGTATTAAATAATATAATTTGTTGTCAGGTAGTGAAAAATCTTCATATAGCACACTTGGAACTAAGGACAGAGAATTGTATAGATGTTGCACCGTACTGCTTCCATCGGAACATCAAAACAGTAATCATTCCTTTAGGTCCAGAGCTGGAAGCACTGCGTCAGAAGTATATAGAGGTTTGTACAATCACATTCTTCAACATAACAATTTGACTAATTTACTGAGCTCTGTCCTTTCCAACAGCAGTCCTATGCAAACTGAGTGAACATCCCAAGATATTCATATAATACTAACTCGTGAGGTTATTTAAAATGGCATAATAGAGCTCCTTAATCATGGCCTTAAGGTTAGCGAAGCAATAGCGAATCCTTTGCCCCTAGACAAGACGTTCTTCTATTCTAAAAAGTGTATGGGAATGACCTTTAGCTGAAAACTAATGTCATTAGCCATACGTTGTGGGAGCATGGGCTTGAAAAGAAAAGCGAGTTTTCTAGATCCCTGATATCCATTATGTCCATAGGTGTGAACTCTTATCCTCAGATGGTTCGTCTACTTTGTCAGCCTTACAGAGTAAAAATAATCGTATTATTGTGGGAATTTATCGGGGTCACCATTACGGGAATTTATCGGGATCACCATTGTGAGAATTTATTTAATACACATAAAAATTGAGCCGGCGCAGCGGCATCCCGCCTACAACCACTCCACAAATGCCACATTATCATCAATCGTAGAAGACTGTCTCAGACCCTATACTCAAGTAGATACATTAACTGCAAGTTATTTTATTTACTTAATAATGAATGAGGGATCTTTACCTCTTATCACTCTCATATCAATGGTAGCTCAACCGTTATTGAGACGATAAGAACGCCCTTTAGAAGTGTTATTGAGTTGAAAGTGTGTTTGTCGCAAGGCTTCAACATAGCTTTACGATAAACAATCGTAACAATGGCATGACCAGTGGAAACGCCCATTGATTTTGTTGTAAAATGTTCGTGGCTATTTATTTGCAGATATTAGATACCTATGCGAGGAAACTTGTCGAGCTGAATATCTTGACATCAAGTTTGGGGAATATATCCAAAGGGAGGATCTTAATGATCTACAAGGACTTTCAAATGAATAGTCGAAGGTAATTTTATGAATATTTCTTACAGGGTATGATCGTTATAAGCGGGTAGATTTGACAGGGTACCTATAGGCGGTAGATGTGATTTTCTGATTTCTTTTTTTTGCGTTGACAACTTTAAATTGATATGAAAAGTGTATTGTATAGTGTAACTACTGTTATTAAGGTTTTACTTCGGATCTATATAGAAAGGGTTAACCCGTAACCCACCTCGCTAACCAATTGGTCGATGTCACATTTATATAATATAACGAATATAATGAATAACTTTAAATTCAACAGTTTTCCTCCAGTTATTTGTATTTTAACTAGACAATTATTTCTTGACAAATCACTGGTTTGGTTTTCCTCAGGTTTATGAGTAATTATCAGTTACATGTATGTGTCGTATGATTGCTAAAGATTATAATTGATAGTTTGGCCTACACTCAAAATGTAGACCACACGAGTAATGTATTTTTAACCTCTGATGCAAAACGAGTGGTGTTAAAAGTTCTGATGTGTCGTTCATTGTAGCTCAAATTTTATTCGATTTTTTTTTGTTTGCGAATTGAAGTCTTCAAATTGTTCTTAGTTATATTTAGAGGATTTTAGATGTCAGGGTTTTTCTTTTATTTCAATTTTATTTATTCTAATAACGTTTTGATATCTCCATAGCCACCCACAACGTAGCTTCATAATGCTGGACCTATCACGACTCATCTCCCTGTACCACGCGTTGGAGCTGCTAGTGAGCCACGGTTCTAGAACATTCCTCAACTTCTTCGACGAACACTCTGACAAGACGTGGATCCAATCGGACGCCAGGATCACGGCTATGTTGGAGGAGTTGAGAGATCAGCTCGGGGTCAACCCTCTGGCTTTGGACACTAATGTCCAGCCGGATGGTACCATACCGCAAGTAAGTTTATTTAAGTATTTATTATATTGAGAAACAAACAAGCAAGCAGAATTTACCTCTCATAATATATTGTGACTGCGGATATGTTCCTAATCAAGAAGGAAGAAATTTATCTCAGCTAACAGCTATCTATTACTAGCTGAAGCCAATTCGTCCGTGAAATATTAAATTTTCAAGAGAATTTTTTCATGTCGCCTACAATTTCACTCCTTTTTCAAAAATCTTTTTAACTAACTACACTAACTTATATTTTATTTATACTAACAAAGCTGTATTTTATCAGGCTGTCAAAGTCGATAACTGAATATAGGCTACCTCTAATTGATGTCACTTCGACCGGTTCTGGACCCTCTGAATGCAGTGGTTCACTATCTTTAGGTCATTAGTATGGGACGACCTGTAGTCCTTTGACGGAAGAATAGTCGCTATTTGAAGAGCTTACGACAATATTCACTGCTATAATTGCATTAAGTCGATTAATGACGTTAGTTGCTACGCATGTACAATACAATATGCAAGTATACATTTTGGTATAATGTGTCATTATTTACAGATACCCGCAAATTTGTGTTTCGGTCATCCCAAGTTCACCAAAGTGAAAGAGATAATGGAGGGTCATTTCAAGAAAGCCAAAGAAAGTAATGAGGACACCAGAGCCATTGGTAAGATTCAACAGCACATTATCTTAGATTTGTTTCAGATGAACATATCTGACTAACAAATTATTGTACCCATATTGGACATAGAATTATAGTAATTTCTAGAGTGACTACTTAAGATATAGTGGTTTAGTAGTTATAGTAGTAGTGGTGGTAGTGGTAGTAATGGTGGTAGTTGTAGTAGTAGATATATAGTAGTTATAGTGGTAGTGATGATGATGATGATGATGATGTTGTCCGCGTCGTGTCCGACGATGGCGACTCTGGATTATCTCCTGGCGTGCGCTCGG
>DWPA01004272.1:0-13005 GCA_018251375.1 Calpodes ethlius | reverse complement strand
CCTGGGTTCGAGTCCCGGCCGGGGCAGATATTTATGTGATAGATAAATATTTGTTCTCGGGTCATGGGTGTTAGTGTCAGGTTATTTGTGTCGTCCATGCCGCCCGCGACATAAGAAATCCTACTGCGGGGGTATGAGTGTATTAGCGTTTTATCAATTCAAAGACCCTATCTTTGGATCGTCGTTTCAATAATGTAACGCCTGTTTTCCTTAATCTACTTACATTTTAGAATGTCACTTTTTCATTGCTGCAATGCAACTGGTTTGTAAGATTATGGAAAGATTTCTATCTATCTGTTATTATTGTTCATGACAATAGCCATAAGCCTACATACATCTTGTTTCAGTCAAGATAGAATTAAAAGAAAGCTTGCTAGAAGACTCGACTGTTTTAATGAGCTTAAAACAGTCGAGTCTGTTTTTGTATGCCAAAAAAGAAGAATTTGACTCCACACAACCCCTTCTAAAAGAATAAGCCTTCGTCTAATAATAATAATAATAACGTCAATTAAATGCATAACGTATATTAAATTCCAGGTGAAAGTAATAAATATATTTTATGCCAACAATTTTAATGCATACTTATGCAAAATAACCAAACCATTCCAAAATAATTATAATTTATAAGTGCATAACATTACATTGAAACAATTTTATCTAATTTAAACATGTAACTCGTCACAAAGATATAATTTATGATTAATCAAACGCCCATTGCTGGGGCTGAGCCTCCTCTAACTATGTGAGGACCATAGACTAAAGACCATAGACTAGCGGTTTGATTGTGGTTCCTTAAACGTAGTGAATGAGAGTGGGCCTGAGTTCAAATCCTGTACGCACCACTAATTTTGAAATGGTATTAGAAATTAATTTTCACTTACTTCATTGAAGAAAATATCGTGAGCAAATCTGCTTACCTGAGAATTCTCTATAATGTTCTCTAAGGTATTTGAAATCTGGAAATCCGCGTTAGACCTACGTGGGCAATTTGAAATCAGGGCCTCGTTTTAGGAACAGCAGAAAACAGCTAGGTCATCAATACATATGACATATTACTCGCTCAAATATACTTATACTTATCTCTAAACTAGACGTGAAATGATATACCAATCTTATCCCAAAAATATCGCTAAACATCGGACGTAGAATGATGTATCTTGTTAACTATAGTTACTGAATAGGGATGTAAAAGGGACGCGCTAATTGCAAGGGGTATTTCGCGCGTGTCAAGACGCGTGTCACGATTAGCGATGAGGGCGCCCTCTGACACGTCCCTTTAACTAGAAACCGGGTCACAAATACAAGCACAGAACATAACTTAATGTTGTGTTACAAGCAAATGTTTGTAATATTGTCAACAACAAAATAAACTGTATGCCAATCACATATCCCGACGATATCCATGCGAAATAAGGTAAAAAAAAAAACAAAATTCAGGAAGCATTTAGAATGAATTTTGAATTTGTTATCTTTAAAAAAAATGCCTTTGAAACACAAATCTTATGATACAAACTTTGAAAAGATCCTAAATTATGATGTACGCGTATAAATGAAGTACAAATGCATCTAATTATCACTGATAATAATAATTTATATCACTTAAGCGCCTGACGGCCTTCGTTAATTAACAGATTGTTACAAGACGTTTCTGTAATATCTACTTATAAATTCAACAAGCTTTATAAATGATTTCGCGACAGTCGAAAGAATAACCGAGACGTGGGAAATACCCTAATTTGTTAAATTATAAGAATTGAAACGAAACGATTAAGTTATTTTTTTTTTTGTTTTAGTGTTTAAGACATAGACAGCTTGTGACACCGAAATTGTATATTATATGCAAGGAATTTGTGTTAAATAAATTTTATAAATTAAATAGAGAGAGAGTGTGTGTATTTATAATGTTAACATTTCTCTTTATAAACATACTTTTATATATTTTATATTTTTATAAACATTTATTAACATTATTCGAATACAAATAGGTGGTCTTATCGCTGTAATAACGGAGATAGGTTGTCCAATTCTCCCTAACATAGCACTACCGTTAAAGCAAATAGAACAGACATTAAAAATAAATTAATTAATAGTTTAAAAAAGAAAAAGCACGCTTTGATACTGCCAAAACTTTTATAACAGTGCTATTCACCGCTGCACAGTGCTCACATCTTGAGCAATCTCTAATTTAAAGCATCGGGTTATAAAGATACTTTGTCATCGGGACTATAGCAATGTGTCTTTCAACTTCATAATGTAGGAGGAAGTAGGTCAAATTCAACTTACAAAATAATATGGTTTAAACAAACATTTCAAATTAATTAAAATGATTTAACTATTTATATAAAAAAGATATAAAAACTACGAGTAGCTTAGCGTGGCACGAACTTATAATGTGTAAATTGTCGTGAGTATATGGCCTTTCAGTTACCATCCATAGCGCGATACCACAGAAATTCTGTCATGTGTCATGTGTGCCATTCTGTCTGGTGTAGTTCGTTGAGATACCTCTCTTGAAATTTTATTAAAATATTTATAAAGAAAATAAGATAAAGCATATAACAAACGTATTATTGTTTCAAAGTATAAAAATAAATACCTGCGATACGAAAAACTAGAAGCACGTGAAATCAATTTAACAGATTCTTGACCTAGTTTCTGAACATCAATGGCCGTCAAACGAACGGATGGACCATCTGGTGTAGTCACCCGGCCGCGCGTGCTTACCGAGTCGATCACTTGGTCTACCATCGAACGATTTATACTCGAGTGGTCTAAATAGTTATTTTATACATAATATAATATTTGTAACAAGTCACCATGAGCGTACCGAGCCACAAAGGTCATGGTTGGGGGGGGAAGGATCCAATTTGTTTGGCCCAGGAAGAGGGGTAATTACGTAAAATACGAATACGAATTTGTGTATAACAATAGGTACGTACTAGAAGCCATACAAAATCATTGGGAAGTTGCATTCCCCACCCCTCTACCACACACACATACTCTCCATCTGTACCCTAATGCAAGTGATGTTTAAAGAAAATTATAAATGTAAGAATTCTCCAACGATGTACACATAAAATGATACAAACCTCTTCTTAAAAATCGGTTCGTTAAAATCCGGGAATCCGCACAGGAAAAAGTGTAAAAGGAAGAAGTAAAAATTTCCCAGCGACAATAGTCCCCTTTTACGGAGAACTAGCCGATATCGATAGCTGAATATTGCATTGTGGTGCGAAATACTGCGGCGAAAAACGCTACGGAGGAATTGGTCGCAACATATTGTTACCTACTAGGTAAAAACTAAACTATTTAGCTAGCAACATTTGATTGATTTGATTTTAAATACATTGATTGATTGATTTAAGGTTGAAACATTCTTTTGACCCCCGAAGCTCTCTCCAGAAAGTAAATAGAAACTCGCCTTTGTTTGCACCTGGGTGGATAAATAATTATCTATTCAACTATATAAATCTATTGGTTGTTTGTAATTTTTTTATTCCCCCTAATTTTGTGATAAATAATCGTTTTATGATGTTGTGGTTCACATTACTATTTTTTAATTTCTGTCTGTCTTTATGTCTTCTTATAACTCAATAACAGCTTGCCTAATCTTGATGAAAATTGATGTACCTATATCAAGAATATATGACGGCGCAAATTATAGATAGATATTTCTTATTAACTATCAGCTGATTATGATATTAATTATTAATTTGGACAGCTAATAGTATATAAAACACACACTTTAATTGTTTACTCTCCGGCTTCATCATCAGACCTTGGATATAACCTTAAGAGTAGAGATCTTTTCAGGGCAAACCAAATGAGACCGAATTCGATCGGGTTTTGTCTTTGTATTTAAGAGTTTCAATAGCCAAGGTGGCTACTTCATCATAAAACCACTCGTCACACATCTCTATAACAACATTATATTGTAATGTCATCCGATTTGCATATGTATACAAAATTTCAGCTCATTTACTGGGAAATAGGTTAAATTTTAATTACAATATTTATAACAGACAGATAACGGACAGTTTTAACAAAAGAATATCAAGTAAAAAGCTAACGCATAATTCTCGTTTTAATTTTTTAACGGGCAAAAGAGTTTATATTAAATAGACCACTTCACCAATGAAGTGTTCACTAAAGAAAAGCTTTGTTGCATATCAACATCACAAGACATAACTGTCTCGTTTCTGGGCTCGGGTCTCCTCTCACAATGTGAGGGATACAGGCCACAGTCCACCATGCTGGCCAGGTGCGGAATGGAAAACTTCGAGACACACACACCTTCGAGAACATTATAAAGAACTTTACGTGCATATGAAATTTATAAAAAAATTAAGTGCCACTGCATTTCGTCATAACAACAAAGAAAATCCAAAATATAGTTTGGATTTCCGATATTAATACTCTATGACAGTTAACGCTTTCATATATGTATGACTGTTGTCAAACTTGTGGATTTCCTCTCGCTCATACATATCAAACACCTGTTTTGTATTGTAGAATGTAGCATAGTGTAGCCTTAAAACAGGGCACAGACGAAGCGCGGAGGTGTGAACTGCAGCGAGCGATTCAAACAAAGACTCGCGGAGAGGTCGCGGCAATCAACTAAAATGTTGTCCCCTCCGTGCCACGCTACGATTATAGCCGTTTTTGTTCTACCCTATTGTTCCGTTCTAAAGGGTGACATGTCAATCAAAATGATATACAATATTCAAAAGCGGTGATGACTGTAGTGTTATAGAGAGGTTTAAAAGAAGACCCTTCAAAATTTATCACACTTAACCATCTTTTGTACAGTAGCAATACATTAAGGGTACGAATGACAAAGCACTACAGACAAGAACGTGACACAAAGAGCGAAATGATTTCCCGTGATTCATTTTTAGCCTGTAGTGTTTCGTATTTTATCGGCAAAAGCTGGACATTTTCGTTGTCGTGTTATTACTTAAAAAGTACGGTATACATTTATTTTCGACACTTTAATCTCACAGATGAACTCACAGCAGATTCTACGAATAGATTGTAATAATATTAAGTATTGTGGTAATATTTTTTTCATGATCATTGTCTAAATATCTAAAAATAGAATTGTTTTTTATACTTTATACTTTTGTTCATATTTAAACTGCAATTGATTTTGAATTGTATTTTCATATTTTTTCGATAAATTATGTCTTATTTCATCCATCATATCAAAAGGGTAGTATATACGTATAATGTAGGGATGTGTATGTTTTATTACATAACACGTATTTTATATACTTACGTGTTCGAATTTGTGCATTGGACCTTTGAATAAACATTTGGTGATTATTCCTCCTTTTATATTACGTAATGTTGCTTTATTATTAAGACTAATTTACTTAATAAGAGAAGTAGAGTAAGAGTTAAAGATTAGTTAAATTGTACATTATTTTAGCTTTAACGTGACTAGAAATAAGAGTTGTTATATATTACCATAGCACATATATTCATACAGCAAAATTCACGTGACCCACGTACTCAAAAATCAACAGGAGGAATTTAATTATTCGTAGTTATCAAACAAAGCCGGGTACCGGACGTGCGGAACGTTGCGGAACCGGTCGCACGAGCGCGGCCGGAATCGGACGCGTTCCGGACCGTTATCCCGAGACCACTTCCGTTAGTATGCTTCCTACGATTGCAGTGCAGTGCGCAATCCCAAAAGTAGAATTAATATTGTGTCCTCGTTTGCTAAAGTGGTACACTATTTTATTTAAGCGTAAGAGTAAAATATAATATGTGTTTAAGATTTAACATTGGAAAAGTTTACCAAATAAACATTATTACTAAATACTTTAACAACATAATTAGTTTCTGTAAAGGAACCTTAAAATCTTTTAAGGTAGGTAGATATATGATGTTGGAATCTTCTTTTTAGATCTTTGCAAGAGGAACAATTCCATCATATACTATGTGTATATATGAATTGTTACACACATAGTATCGGTAGGTATACACCGAGGAAACTCTCAAATATTCTTACATCTTAATTGACGAATATTGACATGTTAATATATATAGCCTATGACCGAAATAATGCGTCTTATTAATGGGGAACGAACTTTTTAAATAGGTCGAGGCTCTGGAGATAAGTAATGTCCATGTAGTAACGAACCCACAAAAGTTGTATTTTCTTTATAATATTAGTATATGTATACATTGATAATCCGCCATTTTGGTTCAGGAAACATAGTCCTTATAATCTTCTGTTTCATTTCTTTAAACTGTCTCTGAATAAATATTTTTAATCCAGTTTCATAACTTAGATGAGCATTAATTTTATCAGTATATTATTAACATACCCGTTATCAGAAGTATCTTATTTCATGGTAATACCTATTTAATATTAACAATTTCCTGGAATGAGTTTAGATTATATTTAGATATGTTTTAGTCTTTAACAGTAAGCCTATAGTAATTGTGTTATGTGTTGTGTTTGATTCGTCATATTTTGTTATTGATGTTGTACATGTCATAAGTCATTACGTCATTTGCGTATAAATTTACCTTCTACTGTTTCATACAAAGGATGACCAGTTACATTGCATAAAACGAAAATTAAGAAATTTTTTTTTATTATTACGTAATGTAGATTCATAAATATAATGATGTCCACATAACAGATAATTAATATAGTAAGTTGTATACAACTTAACTGGCCACCTTTTATTAAATTTAATATGTATACGTGTGTATACAATTCATTGCTAGCGAAACCATTCCACGGTGATTTACATAGGTTTATTTAATTTATTAATGTTCCCGCACCGCACTGCACTTTCTGCTTATTAATGCGGATTGCGGGTTTTGCATTATGCTGAGTGCTTGGATTGTAGCATATTATATGTAAAACATTAATAATAAATTACAGTACGAACAACGTCTCTATTCCTTTTATTTAATCCTTGATTCTAAGAATCTTAAAATGAAAAGTTATCTGGGTTTTTCTATATAAATTGCTGTATGTTCGTTTCAATTTATCCTTCATTGAGTTACGTATGTAGATACGATTAAATTATTAATATTTGTAAAAGCTGTCCTTTGTTTGTTACAGGATTCTATCTATCGGTTACTGTGGTTAAACCACCTACTCCAAATCAGCTATTCGATCAGTTGAAATTTGGTACAATCATGTTATATGGTGACTTAAACTTTATGTCATCATTTGTATTTGATTTATTTAGCCATTCAGAAAAAGAGATTAACGTGTTCATTTACGTAACTGTACAACTTCGTTAACGTAAAAACTAACGGCTGCGCCCAAATACGACTTAATTAACGCGTTAAGCTTGACACATTAATAAAGATAATAATCTATTCAACAACAATTAGCACGCAAAAGTATTGACCATATCTGCTTAGTATCCTTTATCGCAATAATTTACGCGTTACGAAGCATTAGTGGTAACGATAGAACAGTGTCGGTAAAAATCGCTGCGAAATATATTTTGTTTTAAAATACTACTCCAGAAATTAATACAGTTTCAATATTGACAACCTCGACGATGACAACGGACTGGAATTATAAGCTCATAAATATTTGTACTTGCAAAATAGTCTTTGCAAAATTTCAACAACTTTTCTTATTAAAGATTGCAGTGTTTTATTTTAAACATGCGATCTCGTCTAGCTTCGTTCAAATAGATGATGAAATCGGAAATTTATGTTTATCATACACATTTTTTTTCAATTACTTTACAAATAGAATTGTAGTTCAAATAGAATACAGAAAATCTGCATAAATTCAAACACACTTTATTATACAATACATAAAAAATAGTCGGTACAAACAATTCAATATAATAATTATTTTTTGATTCCATTTACCGTACCTGAAGATTTTGAAGATATTTCAAAACCTACACTTAAAACTTTTTCACGCACAATTTTTTTCGTTTTTCCCCACTGGATCATTCACGCAGCTCACTTGTCACGCTACCGAGCTACATTACTATACACTCTATGAAATTACGAACAGGAGAGAGCAATGTTAAATTTTCCGCTGAACATTTTATGGTCGTTCAGCGTTTCCGCTTTCTTTCAAGTTCATAACTAATGCACATAAATTACCGCGCTCGAAGAGTACTTAGCGAGAAAATATGCGAAACTGCGTATTACGTGCACCGCACATGTGTAGTGTTATTAGGAAAAGTGGAACTTGCAATAAGGACCCGACCCGCGACACACGCAAACCTTCATAATGTGATGAGGCCCTTATCATCCACTTTTCGACGCTACTTAAAGAAAATTTAATCAGCCTACGTTTACATCTACGAGACCCGTTTATTTGCGTACCTAATATTACTCTGCAAACTTCCTTCGTAATCAAGTGATGTTTTCATATTTTCATGAAACTTTTAACTGACGATGTTAGTAGCATAGAGCAGTACACAGCCTAAATTACTTTAAAAAAGTAAGTAGTGCGGAGTGTATGAAGTGAAACGTGTTCCCGAATCTCTTAGGACAATTCGGGAACAGCGAATGTGTCGCAATGTTATTACGCTACCCAAACTATAGTGGTTTATAGTGTGTATCATTTGAACCCTATTGTAATGTCATATTGTTTAGATGACTTCGGATTTTGCTGTAAAATTAAAAATAACAGCTCAGTAACTAAAATTAAACATCGTAATACCTAGTGGTCAGAATCCAAATTATAATACTATTACAGATACACATATTACAGATACTATTACAGAGTGAGGAAGCTACCCTGAGAATAACTTCATATTTTCTCAAAGACATGCAAAATCTACCACCGCGATGTCCTATTCGCGTCAACGGTTTCAAGCCCGCTGTGTTAGTTATAGTGGCAACACAACGAACCGCTGTAAGTACTTACACTGCCGCAATAGTAATGCGCAGTAAAACTCGGCTTCCAGTTTGAAATCAGGCATGTGTAAGTAAATAAGTTTGCTTGTTTAAAAAAGCGTACCGTTCATACTCCGTACTCAGATTTTCAGCCGAACAGTAATTTGCAAAGGGATTCGCTGGCGGAGTATTATTAATTAGCTTCGATAGAGCCGAGGCAAGAGCTTTCGATGTAGATATGGCACGCAAAAAGTTGCTCGAACAGAAACTCGAAACAAAATTGGAACTGGTACGGATTTCGAGTGACTTTTTATGTGCGTATTCGATTAAAAGAGTTTTTTATGTTTAAATTACGTTGTTGATTTATATGGGTAACACAATTCGTGAACGGAAAATGGATATTAATTATTCAATGAATTTTGTTAAAAGCTTTCATTTAACTTCCAATTTTTGTTAGTATGTTTGTGTGGGTATCTTGCTGATTTAAAACTCTTATCTCTTTTTGTAAGAAGTGTTGTGAAATTAGGCACATCGCTTTAGTTCCGATGACAATATCTACTTATGATAAGTATCTTGTAATACGTCACCTGGGGTTGACTCCAGATGAGGGAACTCCTCAAACGTAAACAGTACAGTCACCAAATTAGTTGTATCGTAAAAGCACGTTCTTAGTTTTTCATGCTATTAATTTCTCTGATTGTGTTCATTTATGGTAAATATCTGATGAAATTACGATTTATATACTATAATTTTATTTCGAGTTAAAGAACTAAAGTTTGAAATTTGTTTGAAGCACAAGCGACTTTCGAAAATCATCCCAAGTGTGGTTAAAGAGAAAAGCCTTTCTAATCTTCCAGGATGGATAAACAAACTAAGCATATTGAATAATTAGCTTATTAGTAACTGGAAAAAAAAAATTCTTCCTATTTCTGCCTTTTAGCAAACTTTATAACAAACATATCTATATCTCCATCATAAAAGATAATATAATTAAAAAATCAGCAAGTAACAGCATCAAATCAAGGATTAATGATTTCAACCGAATCTTCGCTGTCCATAGTGTACTGAGCTGAACAAAGGAGGATACTATGAAGCCAGATCCGTCTCAGTGAAAGTAACTAGAGTCTATATTCAGTCTGATCCAGTGCGATACTCCTCTATGGTAGTAACATTACTTTAACACTAACATTAATTTATTTGTTTACTATCTATCATCATATCACATTGTATTGTTGTTACTATGAACTGTAATTAATTAATTACATAATTAAATGTTTAATTGTAATGGTCTGTACCAGGACTACATCTATAGTGAACATATAACATATTAGTGATAACACTGCGCAATATTAATATTAATTTTCACTCATATTATGAAATTGAGGTATATCGCTTGAGAGCCTTAAATGCTTAATAAAAAATAAATAAACAACCTGGGTAGCTGCCATCCTCCTAATAGAACAATTTTTAATTTTTTATAATGTCTTTTTGTAGGGGATAAAGATATTAAGTGAACACTAGAAATCATAAAGAGGATGTAATAAAAAGTCTATTGCTATTATAGAAAAAAAAACTTTATCATAAGCATATTGTCTACACTATTTTCATTTAGAGGGACTTTAGAAAGATGTAACTGACGGTAGAAGTGAGAGATGACTTTAAGAACTTGTAATCTAGTAGAATAAGTATTAGGACTCTTTACATATTTCGATTGAAGTCCAAAGATCTAAAACGTGGTTTGCCAGCTCGTAAACCGGCACTCTGATAGTAAAACTATTGACGTTTCTGGGGATCTTTATATATAGATACTTACCAACTTAGAAACCTTCGTGGGGTCATAAACAACTTTGCTAAAGATCATCACATGATTAAATGTATCGTTTACGATTCCATAAAGTACATAGAGACAAACATTATTTTTTATAGAATAGAGAAGAGAAGAAGAAGATAACCATTAACGTGTATCGTCAGGTCATTTGCCACTTATAAAATATACTAGTTTACAAAAAAATCCGAAGTAGTCAAATTTCTTTATCGAACCTATCCTCAGATGAATCCGATATTAATTTGACTATAATTTCATGTAGTGTCAGGCAGGTAACAATGGGCATATAGTCTATATACTATTAACGTGTAACTCGATAGGCGCTTACAAGGTCAAACCTCCGCTTGAGTTCCCAGCAAACCACTAGCGGAAGTGAGGGATCGCACTTGAACCCAGGAAGGGTTTATCTCGAGAGACCGCATTACTTTTATTACTTACATTGCCATAAGGTTAACAAAGGATTTATTTATTTATTAATAACTTTACTCCGCTTCATAACTTCCCTCAATTTACTAATAGTAGTATTCGAAATCTGCTAGGAGAGTATCAAGCCACGCGTAGTGTAGTGTTCCGTACTTATGAGATGGCCGACTATTATTTATATATTTTTTAAACCAGCCGTCTGTTTTTCTTTTAAATTGATCATGTTTATTGTTATCGTAAACTTGTTCACTTATTTAAAAGTAACCAAAAATCTAACTACTAACCTAATCTAGTCACTTGATAGGGAATACTAACAAAAATAAATGCTTTAAAGCGTAATATTTCTCAAAATATTCCAGAATCAAATTAGATAATGTCTTAAACAGTAGGTACTAACTAACTTTTCAACCATTGTACATGGACTACGATTTGTATTGGAATGCTAAATACTAATTGATTGTATGTAAAGAAAGCATCTTCGAAATTGCATGACTGTAAGCCGATTGTCTTTCCTGCTTAGATGTTAATAAATAAATGATAATGTATGTATATGTAATTAAAATGTTCTCTTCCTCCGATCAAAGTAGGGGTGAATAGGTTCTTACTAAATTAATGCATTTAACCACCCAACAATTCATCGTAACTTATCATCAAACAAGATTGTAATGCTTATAGACAAGCATTATCTTGTAACTTAATAAAAAAATCTAAGCAAATACATATATTGACTGTTTATTGTTCACAAAATCTAGTGTTTTGTCTACAGATATCAATCTATGCCTATGTTAGGATACTCGAAAAGACACGCTCTAAATTAAACCAGCGTCAATGTGCTATCGAGATTTTTGCAAATGATCCATTCTATCTGCAAATAGAGCAGAATGGGATCGCGGCCCGATAATTGCCACTTGGGATAACAACATGTGCTCGGAAATGCAGGATGCGAGTTCGTTATTATTTTATCCTGTTCCGTTCGAGATCATGCTACCGAAGTTTTGTTTAAATAATTGGAGGCGTCTGTTTTTTTGCAATACTTTACTTTTCAACTATTCTCATAGATCTATTGTACGATTAGGAGTTAACGAGCTTTAGAAGCGCTTATAACCCGGCGGATTGTGCGTTATTGATTCTGCTATCGACTCTAATGAGTAAACCGAATCCAATTGTTATCGTTAGATATTAGTCGTTAAACCAGGTCTAAAACCATTGAGTGGCATTAAAACATTCGATACTTTAATTGGCCATTAACCACGATATAATCCACACTGGAACAGCTGATGAAAAATGCTCTAGATCTCCTCAGCTACGAAGATAAACCCTTCTCTGTCCATTAATGGGTTAAAGCCAAGCTTTGTAAATGTATCTCCTATCGCACTATTGTAGCGTATTCCGAATACATTCCAAGCCTTTACGGTGAGAGATCCGTGCGTTGTAGTAAGTGAATAATGGGTTGAAGGCAAGTTGAAATTGTACTTCGTATATTCTGAGTGCATTTTACCTTATTACTGACAGTTCGTTTTAAAAATGAACTGAAGGGAAAATTTAACTCTTAAATTACACACATAGGATGATGACATAAAAATTACAAGACATAATGATAATGATAAATATACATCTATGCTGGTATAAATATATTTATTCATCATATAAATGAAAATCAAACATATCTTGATTAATTTTAACTTCGCAACCGATGATGATGACGCTATATAATCATAAAGATTTGTAAGTATATTTTATTATTCCATATAAAATGACTAGAATTTTATACTGAATAATATATTATTACACCTACTATAAATTACACTTATTATAAATAGTCCTTGAATGGCAACCGCGTCTCGGCAAAAGAAGTACAGGTCGCCCCCCGACCAGGTGGACTGACGACCTTAAGAAGACGGCGGGAAACC
>DWPA01004271.1:0-13006 GCA_018251375.1 Calpodes ethlius | reverse complement strand
ATGCATACACACGAGAACCGGTCGCTTTTCCACCACTCCTCCGTGTCCAAGAGCCTGGAGACGTTACATTGCGTCATGGTGTAGTGTAAATACAAATTAGATACTATATGCATGTAGCAATGTACTATAAATGTTAATAAAGGTTGTTATTATATGTAAAAGAGCAATATGGGTAAATTACAACTTGAGACCTAGGCCGCTTAGAGATCTTTTTAAAAGTAAATATTGTAACTGCTGTATCACAATACATTTTAGCAAATATTATTTACATACATTAAAAAGATATAACACTAACTGCACCTTGCGCGCGTTGTTATGCCGACACGAGTTGCCACGGGAATATATGAAATTAATTGGAATGACAGTGGTGCTACCCGTCGAAAATTGGTCCTATCAACTTAGAAACCTTCGTGGGCTCATACACAACAACTTTGCTCAAGATCATTACATGATCAAATGCATAGTTTACGATTCTATAAAGGACATAAAGATAAACATTCATTTTTATATATATAGAAGCTTAATACTAAGAATAGGGTTAAACTCATTGCACCAAATTTCAGACAAAGTAAAACTAGTGGTACGATCATGAGTAGATGGTAGAATGATTATTGATAGAAATGTTATAGTGGTTCCATTTCTATCGTAAGATAGTAGATTAACAGTTTCGGACGATATTTAAAAACAAACAAACAGGTCAACGACTCACTGGAGAAGCATAGTGATGTATGTTCTAGGCTTCCTTAGTTATAATGGGAGGTCCGTACTCATAATATGTACCCGATGTGTGCATATACCTTTAGTTCAATTCGAAACGACTTTTATGTATGGTTAACGTTATTTTCACATAATATACTCGTCTTGTCGAGATGATAGACAACAGCTATGATAAAATACCATCGCTGGTGCTGGAGTTTTGCGTATTATGAAATGTCACCAGAATAAAATAATATTAAATTATAATATTACGTGGCGAAATAAATGTATGTCGGTTAGATTATTTACAAAGAATCTTTTTACTCACTTAAATCCCTTACTGCTAAGTGCTTTCCTCATGCTAGCCGATATTTCTGTAGCGTATCTGACGGAGTAGAGGTGAGCGAAACGTCGGCTGACCTCGCCGTCCCCTGCACCGACGTCTACCACCGCGCCCGCTGCCGCTTCTCGCTTGTCCTCGCTTGCACCCGCGCCCAGTGAGACCCCAGCCTTTGTGAGCATCGAGCGGGCGTGCGCTTCGGACAGCACAAACATCGAGCCTCGTCCAAGCCATCTGAAAATGTCATATTCTTAATCAGACAACTTTAAAATATTATACATTAATGCCTTCCAATCAGTAATTCGAAAGGTTTTACGAATTAATAATAAATTGATTCGAAATAAGGGTTAATACGTAGCTAATGTATAAAGGGGTAATTTCTTTATGATACATAATTTGCTGGAAAAAACAGGGCGTAAGCCACGTTCCCGAGCCGTCCTCCGATGCGCTATTACCTCCACGAAGCACGCTATTCCGTTGCAACTATTAATCTTATCTAAGTTAATTGTCGAAATAACAAAGTCCGCTCGACGCTGCTTCCAATTTAGCCGCGGCGACTTCCCCGAAGGCGGTCGCGCGGGCCGGGCGGCGGTCGCCGCGGATGTGAGCAACAATAGCGCAATTATCCACTACCGCGGTTCGTGTGGCCCGCAATTACCGAGGATAAAACACAAAGCGTGCTGCGGGCAACGGCGTTCGGCGTTTAGCGTTCGAGTGCGGCAAATTGTGCGCCCGCGGCCACGGCCGACCGACGTCTTCATCGCGCCCCGGGCCAGCCGCGAAAGTGGATAATAAGTAGTAAATCCCGCACTCATTAGCTGAGAGCGAGCGTCGCACCGATCGATACGAATCGTCTTCTAAAGGGATAATCGACGCGAGGCCCGAGCTCTGTTATTAGCCGTTGTACCATATATCACGCGCGGCATTACCGCGGCCCCTGGCGGCTCCGGCGCACCCCGGCGTCCGCGCCGCAATTACTGCGGCGCGAACGGCACCGCGCTCCGTCACAATACCCTATTAGGTGACCCGGCTAGGTATCCAATATAGGTACGTCGGATCAGTCGAGATAGGAGCGAGCGCGCTACGTCCACGCGAGAGGCTCACGTTACGTCATCCGACAACTACCGCATGACATATTATTATCCGGTCAGATCGTGGTGGCGATGCACCTATATGGCGAGATCCGTCCGAGTCGTTATCGTGCAAGCATCGCGCTGGTAGCTCGTTTGCGGCTCGTTGCGCCGGTGGCGGCGGCGCGGGCGGCGGGGAGCTGCCGATTGATTGCTTTATTGTCCCGTTGGGCGACGCCGCCGACGCGCAATACATGATACATGAAGCTGCCGCGACCGCAACTAATGAGAGCGGCCACCGCGTAATTGTCACCTGGTGGCCGCGCCACTCGCCACCTGATCTCCTCGGACCCGTCGTAAATCCCGTCTAGCCACATGCAAAAGCTCAAGAAAATGACGTAAGTTTCGCTGCAGTCTCCTTAGAGATTGATTTACAAGATCCGACTATTAAGTAATGTGCAATGACCCATCCGACCGCCGTTCCGGTGAACCGAATGCGCTGCGAGCGCTTCATGGAAATGGGATTTCTAAAATGTTGGAGTAGTTTTACAAAGGCGAAGCTGGCGCGCTCGGAATGTTAACTAAGTAGATGTAGCGCGGCCGCATCGACACGGCGGAACATAATCCGTCGAGTGTGTGTCGAATATTGCGGGTGCGAAGGGGTGACGCGTAAATCGAGTAGAGCGGTAGGTGGCTAGGCGGGTATCGGTGTCTATTTCAATAGAATGCGGTGGCTTGCAACAAGGAATCCGATGCGGTTATCGAGGACGGAGGTGAGAGATGTGTCGGTGCGGGCGGCGGGGCGCGTATCGCGATTGCATCGGAGAGCAAACAAGCGGGCGGGGTGTCGCCGGAGCGCTCAAATCATATTACCCCCGCCCCCGCGCCACCCCGCGCGCCGCCGCACGCGTCATTTGAGTGTACGTTTCTATGGCGACGGCCCGGGCCGTGCATGATATTAGTCCGTGTGCGACTCATCTCCGGGCGTTTAAACTTAACGTGCCGCCCGCCGCCCGCCGCCCGCCGCGCGCGGGAAATTAAAACCGGCCCCGGACCGGAAGGCTCGAGGCCCGGGCGGCCCGACACCTCTCGGGCCCCCCTCGGCCGATATCATGCAAACATTAGCTTATGAATCCTCTTATCGTTAAATCGGTATTGGCTTCGATGTCATGTCCGGATGTAAATCACCGGGTATCCACCTACATCTACCTACATCTACCCCAAGTGTCGTACTCACTTATACAATTAGTTTTCCTGTATAATTATATGCTAGTTTGGTTTTATTATAGATAAAGTATGTTATATTAGTATTAAGTAGGTAACAAAGTTCCGAAATATCCACTAAGTAAGAATATGTATGCTATAACTTAGTGATATGAACATTGATACTTTTCGCCGGTTGGTTTCGGTTAGAAACTGTATCCACTTCTTATTAACAAGTTACAGGCGTATTAGAAGTTGATTAACATTTCCTGTGGTAAGGGCAACATCGTGACAAAAATTTAAATAAATAAGAGTTCTTTATGATGTTCTCAAACGTATGGAAAATCTATTAATTCTTCTACTTAGCCATCGTGGTAGACTCTGGTCTGTTACCCTCGTATTGAGAGAGGATACTTGAAGCCAGCCAGTGGGACAATTATGAACTGCGATGAATACATAACAGAAAAACAAACGAAGAACTAAACATTCAATCCAAATGCATATAACTTCTGGGATAAGTATATGTTAGACAGACAAATGAAAGGATTGGAGAAAATTCTGCAACACTCATTCTTCATAATAAGTCAGAGTAAAACGAAATTGCAAGAAACAGAATCAAAATAAGTTACCTGTAAGTAGTAGTACGAAAAATAAACATAAGTTGTGCACAGACATACAAGTTAATGCGTTATTTACAGCACACAGCGACGTGAGGAGCCGCATACGAGAGAGTCGGAGGAGGTGCCTCCCCTACGTATGTAGATACCTACACATTTGCTTTGCTCAAAGACATTGTCGCTTTCAGGCACCTCATTAGAGCGCGTCCCATGTGAGCCTACCCACCTCAACCCCCACCTCCCTTCACCCCACTCACATACAAAGGAGAGCAATTCTTTTCCTCGCCTCGCAAACTTGGATGGATAATTACACTTAGGTAGCTACCGACGAACCCATTCCTCCTTAATGTCTTTCGGGCGCTATATGAATTATATAAAAGCAATTATCTCGGAAAGCTCTTTCAGTTTAGAGACGGGTGAAGAGTTTTCGAGTCGTACGTTTCGTGACGATCGCGATGACGAATGTCGATAGACGGGCAGTAAATAAGGCATTTGGGGACATAAACTAGTGATGTCCCACGTAGCGATTAGGGCACAATAAAAATCAACTTGGATAAAATATAATCAAACTGTCACACGAGCAGACTGTTACGTGTCATAACCTCGAACGGCACTCGGGTTGCAATAAACTATAAAAAGTGGATAGTAAAATGATATAAACAATGAGAGCAGGGCTAAAACGTTTTAGTGTTAAGAGTGGGCCCATAAACCGTTGACACGCACCCGTAAAATATTAACGATAGCTACAAGAAAAATGACGACTATCAATGTAGGTACCGATTTTCGGTCGCGCTACAAATAATGGCGGGGCCGAATTTATACGCGGACCCGAATTGCCCCGATTGAATATTTTACCAGGCCACGAATGCGTCCGACGATATTTTTCTATTTCGCCGCCCATTTTTACTATCAATTGCTTAGTTTCCCCTTTAATATTATTCGTGCGACGTAGACAAAGAGCACGAAATAAACGCAAAACGAGTGACTTTTGATTTGAGCTGGATAAGCGATTCCCTTTTTTCCTGCTGCCCTAACTGTTTTTTTTAAACGAAACTTATCCATATTTACTGATTTCATGTAGCATTATTTTCCAATACCAGGTCGTTAATGTTCGAATATTAGAATAAATACTTAATGAAAGAAATGTAATCCATAAAATCGTTAATTATTTAAGATATTAATATATTCGAATACAAAGACGTTTCAATAAAAATGTTTTGTCGTGTTAAAATTTTCAAGAATAAGGAAGTCTATTTGTGACTATCAAATCGAAGTGTTTACGCGCGTTGACAGACTATAGGAACCTCGCACTTCGTTTGAGATTCCATCTTCGTTACATCTTAACGAGCCTAATCGGAATAACGTAATGGGATTGTACTACATCAAACTCCTATCAGACTTAGTACCGGCAAATTGAATCATGTAAATTGAAAACAGATATTCGATAGCGTTGTGCGGGCGAGTGACGCGACCGCTGAATCTATAATTTGATGAATGTCCTTCCTTCCGCCTCGGTTATTAGAAAACAATGCAATCGCGATTTATCGCAGGCTTCTGTGTACCTGCTACCGAAGAAACCTATTCCGTTTTAGTGTTTAGGGAACACAATAACCTTTAAAAGGTGTAAAGTCGTCGGAGGCGAGATTTAAAATAACTTCTCGGAGGCGGATGGTTTATTGCTTATTGAGTAGGTCCGACCGAGCGGGCGCTGAGGCATCGGAATCTCAGTCAATATCGGAATATAGGTACGTGGCGACATTGAAATTATCGCTCGGTGGGAGGCGCGCGTCGGTGCGGGCCGATGAGGCTGCGCGGACTAAAACAAAATGAGAAACGTTTGAAACAATGAGCATTGTCGCGATGTGTGCGCGCCAGTACGAGCGCGCCGTCATTGGCCGCCGCGCGCTGGGCGGGGCGACAAGCGGCGCGCACGCAAATAGCGCACCCGCACACAAATTAAAACAATAAAATGAAAGTAATAAAACAAAGTAAGCGCCGAAGAGTACCCGCTATCGAGCCTTAATGGCCGAGCGGAGGCGACGCCGCTTCGATTTATTGAGTGAGCCGCTCTCACCCCGTCGTCGTCGCCGGTACGATCCCGCCGATAATGCTTGCCACTTGTGATTTTGCTTCGAATAAAACAACTATCACACTTTATAATATTGAAGTAAATATAATATGAGACATCAACTCATAATTTATTTGGTTGGATCTCGATAACATCTCACAAATACTCAATATGATATAAACTTTATGATTTGTGGTCGCAATCCGATAGAGCTTATGTACCTACTATATTATTGACAATCCAATTATATCATAAACCACGTACATAAGTAATACTCAAAATTAATAGCAACATAATAGTTACGTTCCGATTGCTACAAATAAATAGACATATACTTAATCAATTCTAATACAACGGCAGTATCAATTTCACGCAAATAAAGGAGCCAGTATAAAATCTGATAAAAATCACTTCACAAAGGGCTTAGAAGTCGAAGTCCGTTTTTCTCGAAGGCTTTCAATGAAAGAGGCGAGTGACGTAACAAATATCTACTCCCTAGTAAAAATAAACAACGAGGACCCAAACACAACATCTATCTCATTATTGGGTGACCAGTAATGGTATTTGAGATAAATTTACAATTTACTTGGATTCGGTTCAATCAGAGCACAACTATTATTATACATAGTTGCGTTGAGTGCAATCTCTTCAGATTTGGTTAAAAAATTGTCCATATAAATACATACATGTAAGAATCGTATTTTATAATTAACGTACAATAAAACAATTTAAGTTCCTATGTTTTTTTAATAATTATACAGGCTTTTATCATTTAAAACCCCCTGCACCTTCAGATATCAGTAAGAACTGTCAAAATCTAGAACAGTATGTATGTGAATTAGTTGCTTAAATCAAACTCAAACTCAAGTAATTACTTTACCTTCACTATAGTTAAAATGTTAGAGCTTATTGAGACACAATAATGCTTTTAACATGAAAACGATTCTACAAATTACCTAATACCCAATACCTAGTATAATACTCGTCGTAAGGATTTGTTTCGCTTGACTTATAATTATTTGACCCTAAGTATGTAACTGTCACCTAACTAATATAGCGCGTGAATATGATATCAATTGGACTTGTTTATGCAAAATGGACCCACCCCATAAAAACGTTTTTTTTCGTTATACCAAAAATTGCATATCCACATCAACTTTGGTATAACATACCTATACAAAAAATATTCAAGCTGCATGGTATGTTTTTCCTAATGAAATTTTTAAATGAAATTTAAAAACAAGCTATAGTTTCGTTATTATTAATATAACAATTTTACTAAAAGGCTTATTTTCTCAAAAGCTAGTTTTTGTACTTGGATGCATTTTGCATAACTACAACCAATTGTGGATATCATAGATGTACATCCAATATACCTAAGATTTCTATCCAATAATATCTTTCAGTAAGTCCAGCTTTCAATCCGGAAGTCTCGTTCAATAAAACTCGATCGCACCGCGCGGGGTAACGAATGCCGTCTCATTTGCTAATGTACAGACAGACATAGGGTGTTCGTATTCATATTGCATATTATAAGTAAAAATGAAGTACATTTCAATCCACCCAGGAGGAATAGAGTGAAACTTAGGTTGGATGAAACATATTGTATGACATAAATAAAGCTAAATTATTGGCAATAGGAGTAAGAGTTTTATGAGTTTGCAACTTAGGAGTTAAGCAACAGTGCGCGTAGTCGAAATCGGATGGATGAACGCTAGCGAAATATATTGAACGTTTCCGTGCTCTATAGGACACATAAGCCGAGATTAAATAATAGGAATATATAGGAGAGCAGCTCAAATACGTCGTTTACTTGGATATGCCACAAAACCCTTCACCTATCCACACTGTCTTTTCTAAGCCTCCTCAGTCGTGAATTGTGCAATGTAGTGGGGTATTATATATTATATCAGTTGAAGCCAGTCTTGATTGTAATACTTACTTAATACTGAATTAGGAAAGTGTACTTTGTATAAGTCGCAGATCAGCACAAACTTCCCTAAAGACATTCAGTACTTCATAATATCGGTGAATTTATTAATTATGAACTTTTGCTCTTTGAACGATAATTCGACCAACAAATGTATTAATTACGATCGTATTTTTTATATACTTCTCAAGCTATTCTCACATTTTTTTCATGAACTATCCATGTTGTAAATAATGCCTACTTTCATTTATGGTGCTTTAAAATTTTTAACAATCTAATTATCTTCTCGGTAGTGAGTAAGACAATTCAAACTCGCTCAGTTTTCAATATCAAAACTATTAACGTATCTCAGAATGCCACATAGGTGATAGAAGTAAAATAAGTCTCTTGGTTTGCAATAAGAGTAGCTCGGGAACGGAGACATAACGAATGCAGTCTCATTTAGTAATGTGTCGCATACAGGCGGCGTTACAATCTGCACAAGCGAGACGTTTCCAACTCATAAGTTCTTCGAAGCCATCAACTTAAGACTCACTGGACTTTACGTTGTTTTACCTCAATACTTAAATAGGCTGGTCGGTGTTCAAGGAATCTACACTTAGGTGTCTCCACTTGTTGTAAGAGGGATAAAGACAATTCCAGTATGCAAGCCAAGCGCGGAATAATTTAAAGTGGCCATAGAAACATTACTTAGATATCTCATAATGTTTTCCTTTACCAAAGTGAGTAAAAATTTCTAATAACTAACTTTCAAATAATAATACTCTCACAACTTTTTGTTTACAAGATTGTATTATGTAATTTGTTTATATAGGTAATCAAAAATTATATATTAGCTGCGTACAGATGCAGCGAAGGAATAATGGTGATCTCAGCATTTTCCGAAGGCTTTCAATGAAAGTCGAGCGGGAGCGGCGACGTAACGAATGTCGTCTCATTTACTAATGTGTCACACACAGGCGGCGTTGTTTCGCAAGCTCCAGCCCGGCCGGCGGGGCAGCGAGGCAGCGGGGACGGCAACGGGGACGGGGAGGGGAAAGAGTTCGGTAACGTCTACAACTACACTGCAACGTTAATTACGCTTGGAAAAGCTGGTGTATATGGAGGAGATTAGTTCTCTCTTACATACTTGTTATCATGAGCCTACTTCACAGGATATAGTATACGTATTGAATTAGCCGAGCTATGAACCATTACTTTGATAAAACTACGTGTTTCATAATGTTTATACGGCGTAAACTCTTTCTTGTTTACTGTCATTTGTGCATAGGTCGTCTGGAAGAGATCGTTGTATGGGAATATGTTTTGTTTTAGATATATTTTTCTACAGGTGCGTGGTTTCAATAATGTGTACGAGGATTGTGGCACATTTTAACTACATATTTTAGTATCTGCTCTATACAATAGTCACAAGATTTATTACTATTGAAAAGTAAGTATACGCAGTAGATATATAAGGCTTTTAAATCGGCTGTAGATTCTAAAAGTAACATTTGTCAGCTAATAATCTCCTGTTAGTTTTACGTAAAAATACGATTGTACGATTAGCGCGAGTAATATAATTTTACCGTCAAATTTTTGATAAAACACGATGCCTATTTCATTTATAAAGGACGAGAGGAAGCGCTTTTCACAAAGAGGCGTCGTTTGCGAGTTAGCCAGCCAGAGTAAACATTCGACGTCAAAGCGTGATTGTGAAAAGGATCGTGATTATTACACTGCTTGTAGTTAGCGGAGGCTTCATTAGAGCGGGGTGTCGGGCGGCGCGCGGGGAGGGGAGCTCGTCTCAGTGGGTGCATCGCCGCCTGCGCGCGCAAACAAATTAAAACGTAAGACGCGCCCTAATCAATAGCCGAGTACGCCGCGAACGCCGAATTAACTCGCCTGAATGAAAAAATGAACAAAATTATATTCGCGCGAGACCCCGGCCCTCCCTCGCCCGCCGAGGAAATTGCTTTTCTTTCAGTGGGCGCGCACACACGAGGCGACGCGAGCGAGAGGCGAGGCGCGAGAGGGTTACCTCCGACACACACAATATTATAATTTACGTTTCCTCGTATATCGCAGTGTAAGTAGGCACTTTACCTGGGCGTTTCGCGCCCGCTCAGCCCTCGGCTCTCGCTAAATCTGAGCTTTATACGTTCACTTGACGCTACGAGAGCGATATTAGTTTGGAGCCAACTCTTTTCCTACTACGGTATTTATTAACATTCAAGGAGGTGAGCGATACACGACGCTAACGTTTCTGATCGCAGCCTTTTGCGTTTCTCGAATAATAACTTTACTTTATTACTAAAAACCAGTACTTTTCTCCTTTATTGGAATATATGTAGGTTTATTACATATTTCTTACGGGCAGCATACATTGATTCATGTTATCATTCCTAATAAGTTGTGATATTGCTACACACTTGGTTACCTACAGAAGTGTGAATACCTACCATCTATGGCTATACGAGTGGCAAGAGAGTGCGGGCTAAGAAAATTCTCATTAATCGAAGGCGCTTGTCTAATCCGAGCGGCCTGGCCGCCCAATTAACGCGCTCCCGACCATCTCCCGCCCAGCGCCGGCCAATGGCGGCCGCGCGGGGATTAATTAAGTAACTTCCCGTCAGCTCACCCCCTGCCCCTCATCACGCCCACCCCCCGACCCTTGCACCTACCCCCCGCACGTCCGCAGACTCCGCGGACACGCCCGGAAAACTAACCACCTAATGAGGGGAGATGACCTCACGTGTCGTGTTTGTGTGCTTTGTCTGCCCTGTGTATGTACAAACTATATCCGGAACATCCGGATCCATGTACGGGTACGCGGTACAGCCTTTTGTGCGCTCGTTATGTATTATAAGTGATGCGGCAATGTTCCCGGTTAAATTTGCCACGAGGGTCCATTACGGCGAATCTAACTCGTAACGACTTTTCGAGTGGCAGCGACCTAGTGGGTACCTACGTATGTCGAAAGCGGCTGAAGTTACGTAATGAGGTTCGCGGGGTTCGGGATACGGAAATTGTTTCATTAGTTTACTGCTCGAAATTTGAATGTTGGAATTCATTTTGAATTATTTCGGGAAAGAAGCCCCTTATTTAAGTATTCATATAGTGTGGCGAATTACGTTTTGAATCGCGATATGTTTCAACACTGTAACATTATGAACTTACACCAGAACATTTCAACTTACTAAGACATATTAACATATCGTTCTATTGGTTCTAAGATACAATTTATCATTCAATAAATTAATTTTAGTGTACGCTTGCTTATGTATAGCAGTGAATCACACCATAGTATAACATAAAGGTCGTTAAACAAGGCCGCAATGACGTCCACACGACAGATGGGAGTGACTTGTGCTATTGTTTGCAGTGCAGGGCGTCACATGATCGAACGGAATCTTGTTCCCACTGCACACTAGCATTAATTTGTGTAATAGGTAGGTTTGTCATGTAAGTGGCTGTACATTCTTTAGGCCAAGTCTTTCTGATCGTGATGTACCATGATCTAACTCTTGACTGATTTATCTAAAGGCAACAAAACATCGATATTGGTGTCAAATTACGACTCGAGGGCAAACTATTTGATTAATTATACCTATAGTGAATCTAGGTCAAACATCACAGGTTGTATCCCGATCGAAAACTGAACCTTGTACTTTTCATAAGATAACTATCAACTTGGGTATGGACTAATGATAAAAAGCATACGAGTACTAGAATTTCTCGACCAACAGCGTTTGGTCAGGGAAACAGTGCATAGGCGGATAGTTTGACCTTTAATGGGCAGTAATACATAACTTCGTAATGATTCTCTGACTAATCAAATATTTGGTCAACTAAAAATAATAACGGGCGCTTGGCCTGAAAATTTAATTTTTTTTTTTTTTTATTTTAATCTTGAAAATTATCAGAGATTTGCTCAACACAAAAGTTGAATGAGTTCTTTTATATACCTAAGTTATTGCTTAAAAACCATGGTGGTTACCACATGATGGTAACAACTAACGTACTAATAGCCCATTTACTTATATCTCGAATACATTCATGTCCTAAGTGGAACACAGCCTTACAGATTGAGACAACGATTCCACTTGAGTAAAAAGATAACTATGAAGTCTAAAAGAAACAAACATAATAATTGGTAATACATTATATATTTGGTTTATGTAATCTGGTTTATGATTGGCATAAGTATTAAATTGATGTGTTCGTTCATAAATAAGTTAACAGCAATGAAACTTTTATGGGCTATATTCTTTATCTTGTTTTGAATTTCATCAGTGCCTCTGTAATGCCGGTTTTTATAGTGAGTCTTTTTCATTTTGAGCCATATTAGTTTGTGATCCAGTATTGTGATTCAAATGCCGTACAATAACTTAAAACACAAAATATTCTAAATTTCATAATTAAGTAGTTAATACAATGATATTAGATTACATTATTTTTTTTATTTACATTCTACCTACGTGTTTATACTAGATCTGTATCCTATACCCGTCGGTTGTCGAAATCGCTATTACGATAAGAACGACTATTGTATTTGTGATACAAAACAATGCAAATTATTGTATTATGTAATGTACTTCTACGAGCACAATGAATAATACTGTATCATAACATTACATGTATTTCCACGACTAACCAGTTTGTATCTGTATTCAGATTATGCTGGAAACATACTTGACATGTGTATGATAAATCTATTATGTGTATAACAATATACGGTTAAAACCTTTGATACCTTTGTTATTGATCATGATCTACTTCATCGATTGAGCACCATCAGGATCTGTTAAGTTGCTTGCAACTAATTATTAATATTAGTAGACTAATCTAATAACCAATTCAAGAAACGAACAGTAAATATTAAAACTAGTTTAAATTCTAATAACTTCACTAAATCCTTGCATAGAGAAACCATAAACAATATTGTAATTATTATTATATATTACTATAATAATTATTTATTTAGTACTTGTTTTATGATTATGTTTATATCGACGAACAACTTTGTGGAACTATCCGTTAATGAAACATGAAGATTTAAAGTAGTATTAAAATTTATTATACCGTATATTGTAACGTAAT
>DWPA01004270.1:0-13006 GCA_018251375.1 Calpodes ethlius | reverse complement strand
TATCCTGCACATGCAACTGAGAGGAGTTCGCAGGGCCTGTATAGAAGGCATCCCCGGTACTGTCGTCTGCATAACAATGAATGCTACTGCTACGCTGCAGCAAATCATTGATATGCAGAAGGAACAGAGTCGGGGATAGCACAGACCCTTGGGGAACACCAGCATTTATAGGTTTCATATCTGAGCAGCAACCGTCGACTACGACCTGAATATGCCGCTCAGATAGAAAGCTGGCTACCCAACTGCATAGCCTCTCAGGGAGTCCGTAAGATGGTAACTTCGCGAGAAGTGCCCTGTGCCAGACCCGGTCGAAGGCCTTAGCGATATCTAGGCTGACAGCCATTGCTTCCCCATTGCTGTCGAGGGCTTGCGCCCACCGGTGGGTTAGATATACTAGAAGATCGCCAGCCGAACGGCCGTGACGGAAACCGTACTGCCGGTCGTTGATCAGCTGGCGATCCTCCAGATACCCTAGGAGCTGTGTGTTGATCACACGCTCCATCACCTTCGCAAGTAGGGAAGTTACCGCTATAGGCCTGTAATTGGCCGGGTCGCTGAGATCGCCCTTTTTGGGGATAGGATGAACGAGGGCAACTTTCCACGAAGACGGAACTATACCTGTGGTGTAGGATAACGAGAATAAACGCGTTAAGATGGGAGCCAACTCGGGAGCACACGTCTTGAGCACCACTGCGGGAATACCATCCGGTCCGCTCGACTTCTTGATATCGAGGGACTGTAGAGCTCGCCTGACAACCTTTTGAGTAAAGATAATGTCATTCAGCGAGCCCTCACACCGCGGGATGTTAGGCGGTGAGGTCCCTCGATCGTCAAGAGTCGAGTTGGCGGCAAAGAGGGCGCCAAGGAGATCGGCTTTGCCCTTTGCCGTGTGGACAACGGAATTATCCGGCAATCGCAGAGGTGGAAGAGATGACCGACAGAAGTTGCCCTCGACAGCTTTGGCAAGCGCCCAGAATTCTCGACTCCCTGAAGGGTAGCCGACTAGGCGCTCGCCAATTCTGCCGATGAATTGGGCCTTCGCTCTGGACATTTGCTTCTTTGCTGACCGGGAGGCAGCGTTGAGCTTTCTCTTTAGCTCAGGGGCAGATGGATAATCCGAAGCGTACGCTGACGCCCAAGCCTGGTAAGCGACCTGTTTGCGGTTGGATGCTGCTAAACAGGAACCGCTGTACCAGGGCTGGTTTTTACCGCCAATGGATATGACAGAGTTTGGAATGAAACATTCCATGCCCTGGCGTATCACATCGGTTACCGAATCAGCGCACACGGTCGGATCCCCTGAAGTGAAACAGAGATGCCTCCAAGGGTACGAACTCAGGAATTCCCTTAGTCCGTCCCAGTCTGCTGACTTATAGTGCCAGACTTGACGCGATCTAATTGGTCGAGAACCCTCTAGACGCGACAAGGGCACAGTTGTTCTTACCAAGCAGTGGTCAGAGGAACCTAGAGGAGCCCCGACCACCACACGGTAGTCAGTAGGGTGAGAAGTCAGCAGCAGGTCAAGCAAAGAAGCGGTGTGGGTCTCTACGTCAGGGACTCTGGTAAACCCAGTAACGACCTGCGTGAGACCGTAAGCCAGAGAGAAGTCGTAAGCAGTTCTCCCGGCGAAGTCAGTGATCCTGGACCCCAACCAGTCAGTGTGGTGGGCGTTAAAGTCCCCCAAAATCACCAACTCCGCCGAAGGATACAGCTCCAAAACTTTATCGGCCGATCTCTGGACGTGCTCAAATAAACGAGTCGTCTCCGCGTCTCCGCTATAGGACCTATAAAGACATGCGTAAACACGGGTGTGGCCTCCCATGTCTACGCGCGTCCACAATACCGATAGGTCCATATCTTCAAGGCAGGTCAGACGGCAGCAGCAGATATCATCCCGGACGAACATACACACCCCGGCACGCGGTCTAAATGTATGTTCTAGCCTGTATCCGGGGTAACATAAGTAGGAAGTATCAGCCGGGGATGATATCTGCGTCTCCGTCAAAAAGAGTAGGGCCGGCCTTGCTGTCTCGAGATGCTGGTGGACAGCATTAAGGTTGGTGTGAATACCCCTGATGTTGCACATGTCCACATCTAAAGTGGTAATGGTTTTAGGGGTTGCCGCTGATTTACCCTTATTCTTTTTTGACTTGCCCATTTGTACGGTGTAAAAGAGAGGAAAGGTAGGAAATTGCGGTGACCTCTGGTGACCCCCGGGTTAAAGGGTGGATAGCCTGTATACCAAAATAAAAACTATGTAATCCATCATTACCAAACCCTAAAACACACAAACACATACCCACACACACACGCACGCTGACACGCACGCACGCATGCATGCACGCACGTACACCTGTAATATGCCGTATGTGTATATTTGGCTCCCTTACAGTTATTATCAGAGTAGTTTTTCGTGAGCGTCTTCACCCGCGTGATCCCAGGCTATACAGATATGACTTTACGTGAATAACATTTACGTCATGCAAGGAAAGTTTTTCTTTTAAGTGTGGACAAAATACATGGAAACCGAAAAGTTCACATAACTTTGTATTGCTGTAGATATCGCAATCTCCTTACAAACATTCATCCCTAATCGCACCGTATTAGACTTTTATTTTTACTACAAAATGTACTCTATGTCCGTCTTCTGGTTCTAAGCTACCTCCCCAACAATTTTCACTCAAATCGGTTCAGCCGTACGTGAGTTATAAATTGTGTAACTAACGAGACTTTATTTTATATACAGGTGTAATGATATATAGATGTAAAGATTTCCAAAGTCAAACTATGCCATCGCTCCAACAAATCATTGCCGTGAGAATTCCCGGGAGAAGAATCGGTAACGAGCTACGGATTTTTTGCCTACTCATCGTTACAGATATCACTTACAACTATGTTTATGCGCAAAACTTAGGTCCAAGCCGTTTAGTTTTCAAAATAATCATCTCGTCATTAAACCCATGTCTGGTTCGCCCTGGTCTCGAGTCTTCTCTCACAATATGAAGGCTGCAGGCCATAGTCCACCACCGCTAACCAAGTGCGAGCTGTAAGACTTTACGTGCCTTTGCCAACTTTATGTAGAACTCTCAAATTTCCGGGTTACATAACGATGTTTTCCTTCGCCGAAGCATGTGAGAATTGATTTAAAATCCGCATATATCATTCGAAACGTATATTCGAAATCAGCCCTGTTGAAACTACTACCTATTACTGAAATATAATTTCTAAATAATCGTCTGGTTTGTAATATTTACCACTTGACCATAAAAATGCCTTACACCATAATATTTAAACTAATTGAGATAGTAGGTGTAAAGATATTGAAATAAGAACTAACAGGTTTAACTATCTGTAAAGCTCATATCTTACCAGTATTAATGAATATTGTTCCTGTTTTTAAAGGACGAGCTATTATTATTTTATGAAATTAGTAAAGCAAATTAAACAACTTATATGCTAAGCGTCTGATATACCAAAGTCCCAAATCAACAAACCTTGTATTAATTCTGACCTGACTAAGGGGCGTACAAATAAGCAACGTTATACTTGTAGATAAATAACTTAATATCAATTTAGTAACCGAACACGCAGCGCTCAATAGAATATGATTGCCTATATCTGGGCCCTGGGGGAAAGGGTCGGTTCCAACGATTATATGGTATGTATATGTCAACGTTAGTTTGTAACTATTTTTAGTAGAACTTAGAACTTCTTAGTATTATGAAAATTCTATTTTTTCAAAGTAATATAATATTATATTGTCAATGTAATGTCAACAAAAAAAATGTATTTTTATACTTTGAGATGGAATCACTATCCAGAGTTTCAGGCTAGAGATAGGAGACTCTTAACCAGTTAAGGCGTTTTTGTTTCATCTCACTAACTATTAGATGGGAATCAATAACTTTATTAATATATAGGTATATTTTGTATGACATAAGGGTCATCATAAAACTGAATTTAGACTTGTAAAATTAAAGCATTACTAGCAATTTTTATATTGATAAAAGTTCAGTGTGTCAATCCACCTTCGCCAGCTAAATGGTTACTATTGGACGTGTGAGGAATAATAAAATTTTATGATTACTTTTAAATGAAAACTGTCACGGCTACTTGTCGAATAACTTAAAAGTACGCAATGCTATATTGCGCGTAGCTCGACACGCATTTGGCCGATTTTTTATTCTTGATAGTTTTACTTATAGTTGTCGGCAATTCCCCATGTCCATAGCCAACGGTACTTATTTCTAATAGCTGTAATGCTTTTCCCACAGCCTTTCATGTTAAATAATCTGAAAAAGAATTTTAGGTAACAATGAAATAAAATCAACAATCCCAAAAAAAGTTTTTATACTTTGCAAGTTTTCATTTACATAACTACAAACAAGCTCCAAATGTATTATGAATCAGTAATATTTAACACAAATGAATCACTCACATGAATAGCAAAAAGTACGCTTTAAATGGGCAAGATCATTGTACCGTCTGTTTCAACGGAAGGTTTCCGTTTCAACCTTTCGGATATAACCCTAAAACGTACTGCTTACATATACGTTCTTTGTAATATGGGCAGGTCGACTCACTTCACACGCGTTTTGTTCCCTTAAATAATGGATGTAGGTGACTGTTATGAGAAAGCCTTTTATTTTCACCATTCAAACTGGATATTTTATAGTGACGTCAAACAATTTTTTCGTTCAGTAAATTTCAGATTTCTTTCAGTGTTTTGTTACTTGTTAAGCGACTGTGAATTCAATGTGATTTTTTTTCAGATAACAACTAGCTACGGCGACATTTTATTTTATACATTATTTGTTATTTTTCTACAGGGTCAGAGCATTACGAAAGAAGAACGCTGACCACTCAATGGTAATTATTTTTTACTAGTTGTCCCACGGCTTCATATTCGTGGTAAAGAGAGCAGAAATAAAACGTTTGTCGATTCCTTTCTATCATTGGTTGCCAGGCAACGATTTGTTGTTATACACTCTCTTTAATTTGACCGAAATAAACATAGTAATGAGTTTTCCACGGATGGGTCTTTCCCCACTTTTCTCTTCATCCTACTAACTATCTCCACATCAAAAATCATACCAAAGCCATACTTTCTTGTGCCATGAACGAAGGACAAAAAAACAAACACCTTCGTATTTAAAATATTAGTATAGATGAACGTACTTTATGAGAATTAGTTCTTGTCAATGGTGATGAATCATGATGGATAATGAAGTTCTTAGTAAATATGTGGATGTTAAAATTAAAAAAAAAGACCGAGTTGCCTTTTCCCTTGCATGCTTTGCGTGTCGGATGTTTTGCCAATGACATTTCCAATCAAAACTTGTACAAGTTTCGTTCGTACAATTTTATACTACTCTCTTCGCATGTATCAGATATCGGGCCTGTCATGTTCCAGCCGTAGTGTTGTTTATGAGATGCGGATAGCAAATGAATTTGTAATGGCATCATTCCTTGTTGCCTAGGTATGTACAACTAAGGCAAACCGGCCCAGATCAACTGATAACTTCCTCTAATTTTGGAATCAATGAATGAGCACAATCTATAACCTTATTTTTATACTATCTAAGATATGGTAAATTGTCTTTACACATGAAGCAAATTTCGGATTCCCAGATACTGAACACTACAAGTAATACAATAGGGTAATTTTCAGACAATATCAGGCCGTTAAAATGAAACACATGGCTTCATAATTCGCGGTATAATTCTTAAAAGTGCTCCAAATTGTTGCCCTTAAACATTTGAATAGGAAATTTATGGGCCGTTGAAGGAAGCCGTGATAAACAAGTCTTCATAAAATACATTTCCTAAATTTGGGGCCGTGTCAAGTTATTCGCACCTGGGCCAAAGTACCATGATTACTTCGCTACGAGATTAAGGGACAGAATAAGCTGCGGAAATAAACAATGAATGGTGCTAACTGTAATTTGGAAAACAAAACCCAGTTCTCTGCTGGTGGAGGTCGAATGTTTCTGTACTGGTCAGGTAAATTGGGAAACGAATGATAGTAGGATTTACATAAACATCTACATATCTTTCTTAATTTTTTGGAAACACATAAACCGCCTGATGGTCTGATGTCATTGAAGACCATGGACATTAATAACACCTCAAATGACGTCCATGTTTTTCCGGACACAAAAGAAAACGGATGAAAGCAAAAAATAATTTACAAAGAATAATAACAAACTGGTATATTATTAAAACCAACTTACTAAGCAACTACAGTCCCTCCTACAGACCTATTTGAAGTTTCTCACAGATGCCCATAGGCGACAGGGGATAGTTGACTTATAAGCTCGCCTCCGTATACGCTTATTAATGAAAATAAAGGTGTGTTTAGTTAAATATCTACAAAATACAGGTTAACTTTGTATTAGCAATTTTCCGTATAATATAAGCCATATAGTTTCAGCAAAGCAAGGTCAATAGTATAAAAAATTGCAAGAAACTAAACATCGAAATTTCCCGAAACAAACGAGGATTGTCGTTAAACGTTAATTAACGCTAACAACCGGACTTCTATAAATAAAGCATAAAACAATAGATAGTATGTTTTGTACATTTCATCCCAAGATTAAATTGCGCAACACTAAACACTTAATTTAAATTGGATCTCATTCTCATAAAGCTAGAGAAGATCTGAACAACAACTTACTGGGTTTATAAGGGTCTTTGTTCTTGAATACTGTGTCTTCTAAAGTAAACAGTTTTATATCCTAATTTTACCAAATACATAACTTCAGTTTTTCCAAAATTGATGATCGAAATTATATCGTAATTTGGTTTGTCAAATCATTAAATCTATTGAAACTATCGAATTTTATATTGTGATTAATAATTGTAATTGTATCATAATTGTTAGCTATGTTTAACTCTTTATTTATTTATTTATTCATTTTGAGAATAATAGTTATACAAAAAGTAACACGTAAGTATACAAATTATACACAACTTAAATTATTTAAGCAACTCATAACAAGCAAACATAGCATGCATTCATGTACTCCTTTTTAATATAAATTCTACTATGCGAAATCACACACTCCTGTGCGTTGTTTAAAAACAAGGTACTAAGTTAGGCACTAGTAACGATATAGTTCACGCTCATACACACATTAATGCGTTACAAATAGGTATAACGGACACAAATATGTATCTTCAGTTTCACTTACAAATGTATCTCTCAGATATACCTACTAACAGGCATTGACACGAACCTGTTCACTTGGCAGGCAGTATCCCTACCAAATGGGTCTGAGATGTAACGTAATTATCAGGCGTTAATAACTCCTACGTCAATTATACAAAGTTACCCGATGCGGAATTGGATGGCAGAATTTGTCACGTACGAGTAGCAACTGTTTTCAAGGTCGAGGGGACTAAGGGTTTGAAAAAGGGATTGAAAAACTGCTCGTATTATTGTAGTAGACAATAGAATGGAATATTCTTGTAGAATCCTTCGTTATCCCTGCTGGATAGTAACTGAGTCTCGAATTATGTACTCTGATGTTATATTTCTTGAATGAAGGTTGGCAGGTCGATATTGTTTTTGGTAGTCTCGAATTACTATTGATACTTAAAGCCAAGGTCGAATTCTTACCACACTTTACTAATGATACTTACTTTGATAATGTCTGGGGTATAAAAAATAAAATAATTGAACATTTGTACTCTCACACTGTTGCAGAAGGTTTAGTTTTGTTCGGCTTGTGTTGATCCAAAGTAGTCAATCAAATTAAGCAATGTTGTTGCTTTTGATAATTGAATGTTTGATCGCGTGGCAAAAGATTCTTGAACGTTTCCATGCTTCGGAAAGCACGTAAAGCTACCGGTCTCTATCTTTAAGCCAATTTAAAGCATTTGGGTGGCATAAAACTTCGTATACTTGGATTGATCACTGTACTGTCCACATTGTAGCAGTGTGGTGGAGTATGCTCTAAGCCATTTTCGGTTATAAGAAGAGATATAAGCACTGTAATAGTTTATTAATGTGGTGGAAGTTTGATTTTCCTCAATAACTTATCCAGAAATTATGAATAGATTATTGAAAACGTCCTTAAGACTGTCGGGTCGTATATGGGTAGATGTGTAAAAGAATTATAATAGAATTCCATTAGAATTTACGGAAATGTCCTGCAGTTTAAAAAGTTATTACAAACGGCTATAAGTAGTAGGTAGTATAAGTAGTAGTGTTCTTTTAGTCACGTAAAAACGACTCCTTTGGTATTTAAAGCTGCTTCTTCTTGTAAGAAGCCCGTACTTACTATAGAGTTGTGTTGAAGTGATGGCATCGTTTGAAATTCGAAGAATTTGTAAAAATCAATCTATACTTATATTAATAAATGCGAAAGTGTGTTTGTTTGTCCTTTTTTACGGCGCAACGGAACGTCGTTATAATATGATTTTGGTGCGGAGATATTTGAGAGCATGAAGAGTACCATAGACTACTTTTTACTGCGAAAGAACATCTCATTTCTGTGGAAAGATCGATTACGATGTATATTTCAGCCAAATAAAAGTAAGGGTTTAAATACAAAGAGTAACTTACAGAGTACATAACTTGTTTAAAAATAAGAGGTTCGTGTATCTTTAGGAAAACCAACGTTCGAACCACAACTTAGTCAAAACAGAATCAACGTAAGTCAATTGTTGTCTGGAATTTTAAGGTGTAAAAAAACGCAGCAACGGGAAAAAATCGACCTTATTTGAGGTGGGCAAAAAGTCATTGGACGTGATTAAGTGGCGTATTATAGGCTATTGAAAATTTCTTGAGTCCTACAGATTAGCTTTGTGGAGCTCGCTGTGAAAGAGGAGTTTGTCTTCTTAAGGTTTTTTCAAAAACTCAATAATATTCTCATGTCGTGCTAAATGTATCAATAGATGTTATAGAAATGTAATGATATTACTTATTGCTGCTCTTTTTACATAGTCATAATTCATCGGTTTAATGTTTTTGTGAGACAATATATTGTGAATATATATGTATTTTTGTGGTTTTACTTTCTCAATTTTTATCTTGGTTCAATTTCTTAAGATATTCATATTAGCCAATTTTTTTTGCCATTTTTTTTTACTTTAAATGAAAAATGCTTCTATTAACATATTTTAGCAGTTTTATATTGCAACATTTCCTATTTAATATAATCAATATAAAACCTGAGTAGTTAAAAATAATAACAAATAACTGGATTTTATTAAAACAAAATTGCTTTGATTGTTTCTATTAAAAAGAAAAATAATTACATAGCTCTCAATTATTTTTATAACATCTGTGTAAATGACATTTATTTGACAGGATAGCGTGAAACAGTTTTGATGTAGGTTAGAAATATTGCTCTGTAACTGAGTACCCTGTTCTAATAACATAGTTCTGTTAATGTATTAACTACATTTTTCTTCATTTTGTTATACTTTTTCTTTATATCACGTAATTCATTATAAGGTTTACAATTTTATGCGTGTTCTTAATTAAATAACATTTTTCTATAAAATATGTTACAGAGAACATAACGTCTGATGCCTTGTTATACCAATGTCTTGGAGTAGGATTATATCCAATTACCAAACATGTTTTGTCATTGTAAGTCTTTTTTAAGCACTATAAAGAGGTTTGGAATATTAAGGTTGTCTCCTTGGCTTTTATAATGGCTAATGATAAAGGATACATTTTTATCTTATCTTAAATAAAACATGTCCTCAGAATTAAACCTTTATTTGAATTTTGATAACTAATTCAACATTGAAAACGCAATATTCTGCAAGAAATAAGTTTTTATGGTTCAAAACTCTGTACCTGAGGTTCCTTATATAAACAGCTAATAAATGAGAAAAAAAGAATAGAGAGAAAGAACTGTCCCTCAAGTTCCGTACGAACAACGGTCCTTAATTGAATAGTATAAATTAGTAAGTAACTAAGCATTTTATTTATATTACACCTTGTAGAACAGATTCAAGTTAAAATAATTGTCTGTGTATAATTAATTTAATATCAGCTGGTTTAATTTTTACACTAAAACAAAGTAGAAAGCTACAAGGGCTGCCCGATTCAAAATACAAAGATGAAGTAGACGCCATAATTCAGGATAATAAGACCGAGGCAGCGAAGCGAGCGAGTGTATTGAAGCGTCAACAGATTTTTTGACTAAAATTCTATCAAAAACAATCGTATTACTTATATTTAAATTTGCAGTCTTATATATTTCAAGAATAATCACATTGTATAAAACAAAGAATTGATCTGTCTGAAAGTGATCATTTAAAAAAATATCACATAAACTTTCATTGTTTATCACATGTTATAGTGATTAAACTGAGGTAAAAAATATGAAAGTTTTATGTACGTTTAATGTTTTTTTTTTTCCAAAAAAAATTTTTGGGAATAATTTCTTTTTGTTAAATTTAATACTATGACACGAGAGAGTTCTATTCACTCTGGTAGGTATAAAATTAATCTGCATTATTTCTTACAGTGTAATATCAAAGACTCCTTTAAAAACCTGACACCTTGCGATGTCAGTTTAGTGGTGTGGTCCTAATAGCAAAACGCTTCCGTAATTTTACGTTTCGTTAAAAAATACTTTTAGTTATCAATTCATAAAACTATAGGGTATTACTAATATTTATAATATTGTCAACTTCTATCCGCGGTTCTGTAAGCGACTCTTCACAGAAACTCCATACTTAATTATAATTCTCATTCCACACGTCTATCATATCATCTAAATCACTCCTGTATCTGATCAGTCTTTTATGCGTCTTAGTCATAATCATAACTAATATCAGTAGGATCATTATCTTCTTTAAAATCTAAATAGACATCAAAGGAAAAAGTCATGAAAATTGCAACTACAGCAAAGAATATATTAAATTATGCCACGAACTCGAACAACTTCCAACCATCCTTTCTAAGAATATCCAAGATAAATAAATCATTCTTCAAAGACTACAACTGAGACGTTGCAAATGAAAAAGGCTAAGTCGGAGAGGATAGTTCAATTTCATTATTGTTTTCCTTGTTTCTCACAAATTAAATTATTCAGCGATGCGAAAAATGACGATTTGTTATTTAATGATAAGGAAGATCTTAATTATAGCGACATTTTGTATACTTTTATATGTACCTTTACTCGATATATTTTTTCTGTGTATCATATATCTTGAACGAACAACTGTTCTTTAAGTGTATAGTATCTATCTATCAACCTTTAAAGGTCCGCTGCTGGACATAGGCCTCCCCTAATTTACGCCACTCAGACCGGTCCTGAGCCGTATAAGTTTATAGTATATTCGTTTATAATTAATTTCTCCGAAACATACTGCGAATTTTGGTATTTAAATAGTCTCTTATCATTAATATTGATTTATTTAAGTATAATCTCCGCGATAATCCGTTTCACGTAAAATACATTTACATTTTATGTAATGGCACCTGTTAATGAGCAAAAAGTGTTTAATCAAAGTATGCTACTAATATCTATTATTGTATTTCCATATTTGCTAACCTTGTTGTATGTTTGATTTTTTTCTAATTAATTTCAATACATACCACTAGTATGATTGGATGTGAATTCTATAAGAAATTGTAATATAGAAGTAAAATATATTAGGGCATTTAAAGGAATGCTGTAAAGGAAGTATAAAATAGCTATCAGCTTATAAAACAATGTTTGCTATTTAGTCTCGGGTATTAGTTACCCTGAAAAATAATAAAGAATTTACTAAAGAGTACTCTTTGCTCTTTTGTTATTTATTATTTACATAAAATAACATATTATTTATTGATGTGGGGAAAATTTCAATATTGTAATTTGTTTCGACTTCCAAACATTCACGTTTGTTACTTAATCAATATATAACCGTGAGAACCTAATATAAGCTACATCATCATGTGCCTGGTAAAATTATTAAAAATTTGACGTATCCTAAATCAAATTACTATTACACTTTAAACAGTATTTAAGCACTTGACTGAAGTAACACGGTTCCCCTCACACAAATGAAAGTTAAATGTACAATGTAGATAGATACATTTAATCCTTTCTATGATTAAAACCAAATGGTTGCTAATACCGTTGAAAAAGACAATAATTTATCCGAGACTGTTTTTTAAAACTTTTCACTTAGATCCTTGGAAAGTATATTAACATGTAAATTCTAATACGAAACTTCGTCAGCATACTTTTAATGTAGGTAATATAAGTGTTTTTACCTTTTAGTTTAATACTTTAATACGCTGCCAACAGACCATATAGTATCATTATTATTTATCTGTGCTTACGGAAGGTGAACTAGGAAACGAGTGTAATATTCCACATCCACGCATGCAATCACTATGTTAAAATAGTGGATATCACAAAACATCGATTCAAATAAAACTTTTATATGGCTTGCTCAAATATTCGTTTTATTACTAAACGGTTCCATCTAAGCGTTCCTCATACACGAATTTTGATCGCGAAACATATTGGAATTTCGCGCCATATCGTATTGAAATGATAAAATATGTTACAATGGTTTAAATATTTTATTTTTATTGCACAATTTGCTGAAAACGTGTGCGTTTTACCCAGCTTAGCGGACGTGAGCGGACGCGGAAAGCCGTAGCAATATTTCTACTTTGTTTTAAAAATCTCAGAAGATATATCTTTTTATTATTCAGTCTAAACGGGATGGCTGGTGCGGTCCGACAACAAAATATATGAACATTATACAATGCCCGTATTTTATTGTTTCATTTCGTGTTACAGACAAAATTTTTAAACGGAACAATTTAAAAGTACATTCAATTTAGAACAACGTCAAATTTGAATTATTCTCTTTGAAAAAATCACTTCCTGTGAAAATTTTTGATAGGTACTAGGAACACATAGGTTCGTCTGGATAGGTATCACCGCCTCACCTATTTTTGCCGTGTAATAATTGTCTTATAGCAATTGTGTTCTGATCTGAATGGTGCTATCTAGGTTGCTGGTTACACTTGTAGGAG
>DWPA01004269.1:0-13007 GCA_018251375.1 Calpodes ethlius | reverse complement strand
ATGAAGCACGTAGACCTTACGTTGTAAATAGGTATTATCTCAACTGTATTTGTTCTACAATTTTCTAAATATACTTTTAAAACTTTGGAAACAATTTTATAAAGAATCTAAAAGGGAAATTTGATTCCGCCCAAAATATTTTTAATGTAACTCAAAGGTGTACGAGTAAATGAGTACTGTCCCGTATGATTCTTTGAGTCATATTTTTTTTTAACTACTTAATAATTCATCATGCTTAGATAAGTGTAAATTCTTTAATGTGTCACCCGTAAAGCCAAAATTATTTGCTTGGTACATACCATTCAAACGTTCTTCGAGAATCACAAAATCTTTTGATAAAAACACAGTAAAATGTCATTGTGGTTAAAATGTCAGACGTACTTACTCGTTTTATAGTATGTAATGATATGCTCGTGTTTCCGCCATTTGTAACGACAGCATGCAGTACTCGCGGTACGAATAAGATATTAATTCCTAAGTGCAAATATATGTCTTAAGTACCTTTGAGCTTAACAGGTGGGGAAACTTCTGCACAAACTATAATTATTATCATTGCTTTGGTATCTAAGATCTACATCTCTTCAACTTCTAATTTATAGAATATTGCTCGGAGTAAATTTCGGAATTCCACGTCTTCGCAAAATATAATATACATCTCTCTTTTAACATTAAAGGAAGTATGACTTTAAACCAGCACAAATGTATCCGCATAAAACTAAAATTATCACATTAAATAGTGTCCCAGTATACCTGTCATGGTCTATCCACATCTCAGCAGTACTTCTCTGGCTCCTATAATGTCACATCTTCTCTCAGTTCACTTCTTAATTTTTGACTGGCAACACAGCTGTTCTCAAGAAGATCCCGATAATCTAGCGGTTCGTTTCTCTTATCGAAAGTAAAATTAATGGCGAAAAAAATCGTCCAATGGATCTTCTTCAATAGTTTACTTAGAAAAGGGTTGGTTAGCAATAAAACTTTAGTGACACAAAGTCGGGAAGAAGTAAAGTGGGATAGTTGATCCCGGAGACTCGCTGCCTCGCGTTGTTTAATGGCAAAGTTAAGATTTATCGCCCCTCCGCGGATCAAGGTGCTCATAATTTCAGTAATGGCTGCAATCAAATATAACTTTTCTGCTATAAACGACATATTTTGTGAACCGCGAAGATTTATTTAAAGTGTTAAGCCCGTTCTGAGCTCTAAAGGTCTTAAGCTCTTTTAAGTTAATTGCGTTAAAATTTATTTAACCCAAAACGTATTAAGGAGCAAGTTCACTGGAGTTTTAATTGTATACGTTATATTTTCGCGGTAAAGTGTTTTGGAGTATGAAAAAAGATTATGTAGCGTTGAAGACCTGATGTTGGAAAACATATAATGCAAAAATCGATTTTTATGTTTTATATCTCAACCGCCTTTGATGTAGGATTTATAAAAAAAGTAATATATACTTTCCATTTGGTGGTTTTTTTTGGAAGTTTTCAAACTAATTACCAACTTATCTGACAATAAATGGTCATCAGTAATACCAAATGGAACACGACATGGGATTGGCGTCAGTACTCTAGACCGTTCCTAATACCTACGAAAAAATTATGGTCATATATATTACACAAAAAAAATGTATCCGTCTATTTCTATAATATGGTGATATGCAGTAATGTCAAAAACAATGCCGCCCGAGTGTCTCCGACGAGCCTTAACTATGTTCGGGTATTAGACAACTATCACCAGATAATTTCCCAATTTCGGTCATCCTTCCAATAACGGATCGCGTTCGCTTTTCAAACCGGTTACTTCTAACGCAAATACCATCGGTTTTCAAACACTTGGATCAATTTTTTACTCAATGACACTTATCTAAGAACCATATCTGAAATATGATCTCCCTATAATATAATATAGCTATCTGCTTTACCAGCACGAGCTTTGTCTCGAGGTATTGAGTTTCAGTTTATTTAAGCTGAAAATGAAACCAATTTTACACTTCACTGGAACATAAGACAAACAGGATCATTTAAATTTGCGACGCCGAAGTAGTCCGATTACTGCCTCCAATAAGCAAATTGCATCGCACTGAAGTCATTGTCCATTATATTGTGACATTTGTATTTACGCTTCATATCCGCCCGGTCGTAGTCAGGTCGTGTATCGCTGGGAGGGGAGGAAGGTCTTGATGTTCTGGGCAGTGTCGGGACCTACCGATGCAGTCACAATGGTATGAAGTATATCTTGTCAACCGTAGTTCAATATATGATTACTCACAGTATTGCTAGTTTATAGGAATAATAAATTATTATTATAGTTAATTGATCTATTTATACCTATCTTACTAACGTGAAAAAACAATAAATAATGTAGTTGCGGTTTGACCTTTTTTGTACAATTTAATTAAGCTTTGCGCGAAACTTACGTTTGATCATGTATGACAGATAGATCAAATAATTCGTATATCCAACGGATCCGATGTCCAGATTACCTACATAGTAGAGTATTCATTGAACGGTAATACTTTCTAAAAGGATTAACCTACACTAACAGTTCTAACGTCCACAGTCTTCTCACTAAGGAATAATAAAAAAACGGATATTCTTATTAACACGTGATAACTACTAACTTACTGACTACAGTCCCTCCTATAGTCCTATTCGAGTGTGTCATGATACGGGATGGTGGCAGTACAAGCACATTTGCTATCCTTATCACATAAAAATGAATTTAAACTTAAAAGATCATACATAATTATATCGTGCTCAGTAAAAATATTAATCAATTGATCAAAACACAGTTGCATAAATATTTATTCAGTTAATCAAAAAGTCTCAAATAAATCGTTTTTTATTTTAAAAATGAAAAGATCAGTAAAATATTGTATAAATTATTTATATGGTATAATTTTAAGTCTAAATTAAGTTAAAAATCACACATAAATTATATTGAATGCTCAAATATTGCTTTTTATTCAGTTGATCACAAGAATTATTCATTTGATCAAAATACTATTAAACATATAGCTTTTGACTTTGATTGAAGAAATACATGATCAGTAGGTATTAAAGTTTAGCCATGCAGATTGTTGTTATTGTTTAGGGTTATGTCTAAATCAAGTTAAAGACTTACTAATAAATGGACAAACATTCGATCCCGGCAGCGCGAATTTAAACAAAACGGCAGCTGAGTGCCGGCCGCGCGCGAGGGTCTGTTTATTCGGTGCTTAAACCTTGTTCCTCATCAATCACCCGAGTCCCCAGCTTTTCAGGGCTATCACTCCCATAGGACTGGTGTTGCTAAATGCCAGATTTAGAATGTACCTATTTCCGGGGAAAACGGTATTTTCTATTATTATATAGAGGATAAATAAATGCATTTTCGAACTGTTTGAATCAATAATATTTTGAAACTAGACTTTTTATGCGCTTTTTGATGTAATTGCATCAGTATTTACCCTCAATCGAATCTGTATATTTACAATTTTATAAAGGAATAGAAACTTTATAATTACAATATATAATATAATTCTAGATGTTGTTGTTGATTGCTACGTTTGAAAATAGAACAACAATAAAAAAAATGTTGATTCCTTTCTATCATTGGTTGTTAATCTACTTTGATAACAACAAATTAAATATTTTCTTTTATTTTGCTGAAATATACATTGCAATCTTTTCACAGAAATTAAATGGTTTTTTGTGGTAAAAAGTAGCCTACGTTCCAACTATAACCGACCCAAAAATCATACCATAACGATGCTCCATTGCACCGTGAAAGAAGAGCCATCAAATAAACAAATACACTTTCGCATTTATAATATTAGGGTATCATGTGTTACTCAAGTCTCTTTGCCAAGTTAAACGAATTAAATATTATTTAGAATTCCTTATTGTAAAAAAAATGAGTAATAGGTGAGATAAGGTGATCTAGTTAGAATCAAAATTAATTCAAATAACAGTAGATCATTATAAAAACCGAACGATATAACACATTAACAAAAGCCAGCTAGTACATTTATTATCTGTTCAAAGTTTCTTTCTAAGTCAGCCCAACGTCAAATCCATTGATTTCATTTCAAAATCCCAAAATCTCGTCAATGGTCTGGCAACACTAACCAGGATGTTTGCAGCCGATGCCTCTGGCGGACCGCGCACAAAAAACTCTTGTATGAATCCACTATCCACAGGGACCAGAATTGGTTTATTTTATTTTGAAACCAGCATGCCCGCGCAATCTACTGTTTTTTGGTTTGTTTTTCAACTTCTTCGTGTTATTTCAAAACTATGTGTATTTTTGCCAATTTCAGCTGGTTCCTGGATTTCTTTATCAAATAGTTGGATGTTATTCGCGGGATTAATATTATTGCTATATGGATCGCTGACAAATTGTTTTTGTTGAGCTAAATACATATTGGATACAAAATAAATGTATAAAAACAATCTATACTGATAAATGCGAAAGTGTGTTTGTTTGTCCTTCTTTTACGGTGCAACAGAGCGTTGCTATAGTATGATTTTTGGTTTTGAAATAGTTGGGAGGACGATAAGTACCACAGAGTAATTTTTACCGCAAAAGAGCAATTTTTGTGGAAAATTCATTACGATAAATAGTTCAGACATATTAAAGGATGTGTTTAACATCAAATGGTTGCCTGGTAACCATTGATGGAAAGATATTGACAACCTTTTTATTAAGTTATTATTAGTCTACTTCGCAACAATTCGCGATTGCAAAGTACACTTACTTAATGACAATGCATTTTCGCAAAGTAACGTCTGATACTATTAACCTTTTTATTGTTTTATTTACACATGTGGGCGGGGCCGCGAACTACATCTAGTAATATATAAATAAAAAAAAAAAAATGCCTTAAAAAAGAAAAACTACTAAACAACTTTTAAAATTGAAAAATTACTAAATGAAAAACTAAACTTATTAATTTTTAATAAACTTAATTGTAAATTATGATGTCTGTACTAAGCTTTTGTGTTTCAAAATATTTTTTATGTGTTTCATCACGATATTATTTAAGATTTTACATTTATACGACCAGTTTGGTTGGTTACTTATCATACCGAACAGCCGGTATCGTCAGTTCAAAGAGTCCTGCGTTCGAATCCCAGCACGGTAGAAATTTGAATGATGACTTTAAATTTCTGTTCTTTGTCTGGATGTGTATTCTTGTCTTTGTTCGATAAATATGGCACTCAAGACACAGGGAATTCTATAAAGAAAGGCTCTAAGTGCATAGCGTTTTTTCTTTATTATTAATTACAAATTAAGGTGATCGGGTCACTCTTTAATAATTATTATTGTTTATCGGGCTTTTTACCTCCAGAGCCCATCTTTGTTAAAAAAACATTTTTATATGAGACCAACAAGGAACAATCCCTGACATTTTAATCATCATTCAAACGGTTAAACTGGCTTCAAGTAATTGATATATATTTGGAAAATATACATGAAGGTTTAGAATAATAACGCTTAGAACTGCAATTATTGTAATGTGTAACCATGGTAAGAAAGCCTTTAAAATCTTCAGCTATAACTTAGAGTGTACCGAAGAACAGGAGGGTAAGTAGTTGAAAATTTTATTTATCTTTACGTACGTTCTGTAAACTAAAGTTTTTATTTATTGCCACACACCGCAAATAATGGTTTACTCCCCTATAACGATAGCATCGGCGTTACTCGTTTCTTTAAAAAAAATCTATGAAAACGATAAAAAGAAGAGTACATTTTTTTCTCTCTCACTTTCCCTCTTCAGTCTTGTATGTAGTATAACAGATTGTCTCCATCTATGGCGATTAGCGGCATGGTGAAGTGTCGTACGCACTGGTCTCCAGGTGTTGGATACCTGTCCCGAACATCCTTTAGGACTGTGGCCCTGAGGTCTATTGCCCTAAACTTTGCGTGTCATTTTCAGTTTCTCCATATTATCATGGGAACTTATTGTAATACGTCCAAAGTATTTGGGCATACGATGCGTCCGCGTGTACTCTTCAAATCATTGTAATTTATTCACGTGTCCTTCGATTTTTTTTACGACAGAATCTATCAAGCACGTAAAAGAAATATTTCTATTTGGACACGTTAATCGGACTTTGAACCCTATAGAACCTCTGATAACTTTGTCTCATTCCGTAGATAAGTCTCGAAAGGGAAATAATTACCACGGTTCAATGAATCTGTTAGACGTATTATCCTCAAAGGGCCTAAAAGCCGTTGTCCTTTGTAAAAAATGTGAAAGAGAAAAGAAGACACGACTGTGTCGAAAAGAGTTATAACATGAACTAGACCATGCTCTAAGCGTAGATACAGAATACTAAAATGAGAACTTACCTTCACAAGAACAAAATACAATGATTACAAAGGTTAATAATATGATGGCAGTGCAATTTATGTCGTTATTAGGGACAAAATATATAAAGGGAGAGATGATCGACGAAAGGGTAAAAGGGGTTGTTTTTCTAACATCAAATTATAATATATGTAAGAATAGAAACACAAAATATGTATCGACACCGATCCAACCGAGTTATTAATTACTTGACACAAACCATACCATGAGGACTTACAGAGCACGCAAACGTATACGAGTTTGTCTCTGGATACAGATCAGTATAATCATTACATCATCAGTACTTAAGGGAAATCCACCTCAATGTATGTAAAATAGTTCGGCTATTTTACAGATCGCAATATGCTTAGATCATAATTGCCCAAATTCTAATTGGAAAAAGAAGAAAGGTTTAATTATTTGACTTTGGCAATGTTCAAGAAAGTAGAATGAAGCAGGTCTCATCAAATAAAATAAATATCAAAGTTGTAAAGAGTCCTGCTCGTGCAATACAAAAGCACTGCTTGAGTGTTGTTTATGAAATTAATGGCTGACATAACTCACTGAGAAATAGCGTTCTTCGCATTGCATTATTGCAATACTTAGACAAGTATTGTTTTTGAATACTGCTATTAGGACTAACACTAAACAAGCTCAATTACTGGTTTCAAAATAAAACAATTAGCAAGTGAAGATTTTTGCAAGAAGCTTAGGAGTTTCTCAGAAGGTCTTTAGAAATTAAACTTTATATAGCGCTCTATCAAAACATTAAAAGTAAATTCACTGGATCACTTTTTAACTGCAAGTTATCCTAATATAATGTCAGTTTTGGGGAAGAGATCCATCTAAAATAGTAATCCTTATCATAATACTTGTAGACTTCTCCCAAGACCTGCAGCAGGCTGATATACTTGCCACGGCAAGATTTTGCCTTGCGATATTATATATATTTTCACTAGAATAGTTTAGTAATTATTGTGTCTGACATTTGTATCAAGTAAAGTTAAGTAATTACTCGAGTTTAAGTAATTACTTAAGCAACAAATTCGCAGAGTATTTAAAATTTTGACAGTTCTCACTTTGTTCAAAATGTATAAAAATAGTTGCTTAAGTAATTACTTTAGCTTGACTATGAATACAAGTGTAAGTGTTAGAATGATTCACGAGAATTTTTATTCATTTAAATTAATTGAATTCTAGTTTTGTACAGCAACATGTAGTTAACTCTTGCGACCACTTGTTGGTATTGTTAGTACTATTGGATAGTGGCAACTAACTTTTTAGAATGAATTTACCCTGATTGTGCTCCGTTTTAAAATAAAGCGTGCTTCGTCGTCATCTTCGTCCAAATATTTCGGGATGAATGCTTCTAAAAAATAATGTGCGCTTCGAGAAATATAGAAAAACGTTTGTAATTGAAAATTACGCTACGTACCTATTCATAGCTTCACACCAGGATTTTCTGTCGTAAGTGCATATACTCGGTACATGAATAGAAATTTAAATACTTCATTAAAACCTCTGTCTAACTGGGAATCGAATCCAGGACCTTTTTAATAACAGTCACATACCATCGCGCCACACATGTCATCGTTATTTCCGTTTATTTGTTCACTCTCACAAGTATGAAAAAGTAAGAAATTATTTCACGTAAAGACACACCTAACGAATGTCCGTCTATGATACACACGATTGAATAAGAATAGTATTAAAATACAATAAAAAATTAAAGGACAATTTACTGTGATAATGTTCTTAAGAAATCTGTCGAATTTCGACAAAATAAATCCTAGATTGATTTCTTCGAAAGGACGAGTCGAACGCACTTGAAAAGATTTCTAATAGCTTTATGCTGTCGCTTCAAAATCTCCAAAAGGAAATAATTAGTACGGCCCAATGAAACTGTTAGGCGTATTAAAGGGTCTTAGAGACGTGGCTCGTTACGGCCGAAAGCGGTTGAAAAATGGTCTCAAAATAAATAAAGCTACTGAAAATGTACGTACATAAATATCTGTTTGTCGTCCTCAATAAGATTTTTTTTCTTTGTGGACATAAATATGTACCACTCACGTAATTCAGCGTAATGTACCCCGTTCGGTATAATAAATGTTGTAAACTTAATTTTGATTTAAGGTATTTATTTTGCAATTAAACATAATACATTAGTACATATATATATAAATTTAAACACATAATACTTTTATAAACAAAGAACTATTTCGATAATAAGAGTTTTAATAGACAGTCGAAGAAAAAGTTGTAATTAAAAATGTTTTAACAAGAATGTCACGTATTTCTAATGTATTCATGTTGTAATCCAACACAAATAATTAAATTACCTAGGTTGTAAGTAGATACCTAGGATTTATCTATTGTTATTTTATCATTTTATCATCTAATATCAAAGTACTGTTGTTCATTGTGTAAAGGCCGTAGGCGGGAATTGACTGTTACGTACAAACTTATTTGCTGAATCTACGTACGTAGGATACATAATCTACTTCACTTGAACCTTAAGAAGTGACTTAATGTACCTAAATAAATTAATATTCGTTTTATGATAGCTCGCCTTCGTCACGATTTGGGATAGCTATTGCTTTTTTACAATAAGTCCTTTAAGTTAGTGAGATGCATGTTTTTATCAGACCTATTAAAAACTTTGCATACCCTATTTTACCCCCTTACTTACACTTTGGTTGTAGTTTTATAAATAAGACACATTATTTTTCAACAGCTCCAAAGCTACAAAAAAAACAATACAAGGCATAGGTACCTTATATAGTAAAGAATTTTAAAAAACTTTTTCTAAGGATGTACGTTGAACAGAGTTATATAGTTACAAATCGATTTTGGTAAGACGCAAAAGTATATAATAATATAGTGCTTTAAGCCTGTAATATCGGAAACCACATTGATGTTGGTTCTCTTATACCAACTCCGCACAAATATCAAAACAGTATGTTCCTTACTCTGTGGCTATTTTATTTAAACGGGCTTGTATTGTCACTAACCACCAGTTGCCACTTATGGACATCTGTAACAAACTTCGAATAGGACTGTAGAAGGGCTAGTAGGCAGTCAGTAAGTCCTGTTACTATTACTAAAAGTTCTTGTAGTATATTTACTACAGTTAGGTTAGGTTAGGTACTTAATTTAATTCTCATATCTAAAAGTGTTAATGTGTTTCTTAAAAGATTTGCTCATTTGAAAATATGAAACAATGTATTATGTATATGAAGTTAATAAAATAAGTAACCACCAATTTCACAGTGCTTATGTACTAAGAATATTTTTACCTTTCCCAATTTGTAACAGAAATGACAATATTTATTTTGCCGCCACCTATCAGCGGGACGCATGCGCGATCTCAAAACGACCCGCAGTAAAACGACTGGTCACGTGACTCGACGCGGCATTCGCTCGCCGCCCCTCGGCAGTCGTCGGCAAACGCGCCGAACGTACGGGTGTGTTCATGTGTGTTGTGTCGAAATATCACACAAATGTCAAATTGAGCGATTTCGTAAAAAAAATGTGACATGTGCTCGTCGGTGACGTAAACACTAGTATCAACATTGCATTTTGTAGTTCTGTACCGTTGTTCATGTGAATTAGACGCGTTTGTTTCATAAATTGTGTAGCGAAACTCGAGTCCCGAGTCGTGGCCTTGTTTTCGCTGGCTAAAACATTCCTGGGATCCTTTCGATGGGATTTGTCGGAGGACGATCGAGTTTAGTAGAGTGATGTGAGAGGTAGAAGTTTTAGGTGCGGGATGTTATGTGAAGTACGATGGACCGAGTGAGTGGGGTGTGTAGGTTCGGTGGAGTGGTGTCAGCGGTGAGGACTCGCACCGGTCGGAGTAGACGGAGGTTGACGACACCGATTCAACCTGCGGAGGTACAGGAAGCGCCGCGAAGTGGCCTCGGAGCTATCCTCGTTCTAGCATGCATCGTCGTGTATCACAACTGTTTATATTGTGGCTTCGTGTTTGACGACATCAGTGCTATAAAGGAGAACAGAGACTTGCGACCCCAGACACCGATTTCGAACATCTTTCTCAATGATTTCTGGGGAACTCCTATTCACAAGGTAAGACTACGAAAGGCGATCTCCACTCAGTCCTCCAGCAAGGCTCGAATAAACTTTTAACGATAGGAACTTGATACCGGCATAAAGTTTTTAGGTGTTCTTTTCCTATCTCATCATGTTAAAACTCCTTACATAATTATATTTAGTTGGAATTAGTTGATATTATATTACAATGTGTGGTTAGATTGTCAAAAGGATTATTTTATATATTAAAACCATATTGACCTACCTCGTATCATAAAGAATATTGTCTTGGTTTATTTTAATAATTGTTTATTATTCTAAATAAGTAATACTCACCTTTATCACTTCTTTTTTTAGTTCCATTTGCTATTTTCTTTAATACTGTAATTCTGTCATATCTGTCAAATCCAAGATACTGCCTAATCCACAACTTTGCCGAATTATGAGTATATCCAATCCAGAATGAATCCAACATCGAACAAGTCTTTATTTAGGTCGTATCAATACACGATTTAACCTAGATATCATTACATAAACATTTTTTCTCTGAAAAACTTTTATACCACATCTGTTTCGTACTACTATGAATTGAGAATAATCTTTCGTAATAAATAATGTCTTTGGTACTACTTTGACGGATTCGATAGATACCTACTAAACGTGATTCTTTTCTCATTACTACCAACTATTTACTGCCCTTACAAGTCTCTACTACTTACTATCCTTACTAATTGTCCCATTGTTGACTGATTTGTTAAACATAGGTACTGACATTAAAGATAAACAGTTAAATGAAGATATTACCACCTAAAGAGCACAATCCAATTTGACAATAGCTGTTTATAGGCACACAATATTGCGACACGTTGCCTATGTCCCGGTGAAATAAATCAACCATTTACTCGTTCCGCAGGTAAACTCGAAATTTATGGATGTAATCATTGCGAATGTTTCATCCGTGTGCATTAAAGTCCACTTGATTGGCTATTACACAGATAATCCATTCATTTTGACGTTTGTCTAATAACTTCACGCGATACTCTATTTATTTATACTACGTTCTGTACGGATGCGGTCAGGCTAGAGCGAAGTTTTACCGTAAAACATTATTTTTAATTGACTATCATTATCCCAGGTACGTGAATGTTCCACCATGAATCAAAGTAGTAATTGAGCTTGTAGGGTTGCTTTGTTCCAAAAATTTACCCCATGCACACCCCTCTTGATGAGCGTGGCTGATCCAAATCCTACCCTTTTTAAATGCGTGTAATTGATGTATCCTTATAGCTATTGGTCGTGAATCAATGGGACGACACTATGGGGACAACGTTATTATACCCTCGAGATTTGTATTACTGCATAGTATATCTAACTATGTATAATACAACTATAACTAATCGCTGTCTGTACAAATTATAATAGTAAAAATTCATAATTCGGCCCATTATATACGCAGGAGAACCCGAGACATTTTTTTGATTTCGTCGGGGCAGGTTTGGTAGTCTATATATATTGAATTATCCGGAAAGATCGTGCCGATATTTTAGGACAATTAAAACGCAGCTCAATCAAATTTTAATGAAATTAACGTATCATATTAATTTTTTCCTCCAAATATGACTGAAGCTATCTCTTTTACAATATGTACAGTGTACACATGTCATTTGTTTTCAATAATGATATATTCATTTCGGTCTCACGCGCTGCCTACCGAAAATCGGCACGAACTTTCCGGACAACCTATTATATACCTAATAATGTTTAACAAAAAGAATAATAAGTAAAGATACTACGTCTTTCATTCAAATGTATTCCGCCTGAAGCGTTAAATGAAAGCGGGGAGTTGGGTGGAGTTCACAAATTACTTCGTCGTTTCTTGTTTGATGTGGTTATATAAATTATGGTGGAATAATGCGAGCAAAGCAAACCGAATCGTGAAGGCTTGAATTACAAAAGAATGTCTTAGAGACATTACGGAGCTTGTTAAACCACATATTATTTCAAACGTTTCTCCCTACACGGTAGGGTGTAGGGTTGTTGTGGATATTAAATTTCGGATCCCGATATGGATCTTATATATAAAAATTATATTTTATTAGTTACGGATACGGAGTTATTTTGAAATATCCGATTCTTGCGGATAGTTTAATAATTATTCGATTATTAAAGTAAGATATTACCACTTTTCAGCTTTAATTTAACGCCCAAGCGGAATGCATTTGAATGAAATACAACGCGGTTACTAATTATTCTTTCTGTTAAAATTTATCATTAAAAATATCAATGGTCGTTAAAAGTGATTATTGCAACACAAAAACTGATGTGCAAAAACATAGCTATAATTCGAAATTATTTAAAAGTACTCAGATTCGGTTATGATTTCGGATATCCGATAGTTTCAGATACGATTACGGGGCTCCATAACATCCCTAAGGAGTAAGGACAAAGCTTGGCAATACGAAGTAGGAGCGTGACTGAGACATTGGGAAGGGGGATGAAATTTTAAATTAATTCCGCGTGTCGATTTCATTTGTAATTTTTATCAAACAAATCTATATATATAAAAGAAAGCCGTGTTAGTTATACTATTTATAAGTCTCGAACGGCTGAACTGATTTGGCTGAAAATT